>CAJHNH020000047.1:80000-82500 GCA_905116865.2 Candidula unifasciata | reverse complement strand
TATAATGACGTGCACTAATAATATAGTCTCTCTATGTCTTATGGACGTGACTACGGGTGTCCCATAAATAGGGAAAAATAAACATATCACCAATGCCATTACAAGCATAACTGCTGCTGTTTACTTCTTCTTTGCGTTCTGTTTTGTATGCTCAGGTCAGACCATCAGTTGGGTTGCCTCTGCAAACTCGCAGGTCAGAAGCAGGTCCTTCATGGTTCCCTATAGTTTGCTCTGCACACTTTCCTCTTGAGGCCAAGTTTCCTTTCGAAGTTGTAGGTAGAGTTGCCAGATCTGCAGAATGTGCTCAGGTGTTTGTGGTCCTGTCTGACAAGCACACTGTGGGGACTGCACAATCGCTATGCACAATCGCTATGCAGTGTCCTGTTCGTAGATGGAAAATTATTGTATGTTGCTTTCTGTTGGGTCTGTTGAGTCTGCCGATCGGGTCTTGTGGATGTTTACTGTTGGTTTGTTCTTTCCACAATCCCTTGTATTCTCCCTCTAGCTGTTTTGAAACGTGCCCTTCAGGAGTCTATGACACGCGTCCAGAATGTTTTGTTCTGTGTATATAAACTATGGGACACTCTGGTTTTGCGAGTGAAATTATTTTCTCAAGACAACGAAAACGACACAGCTGCATACTTCTCTTAAGATAAGTCTGTGCTGTCACCAAAAGATAGCACCCGGAAGCCGTCGCTAACCTGCGAATCGGAAGGCAATTAGGTTCGGCTCCTGAAGAAGCCAGATTTTTAAATTTTTTAAAAATAACTTTGGTTTCAGGTCGACCCAGCCTTAAGGAGGTACCCGTGAGGAGCTGTTTCTTACTTATTAGTTGTTGCTTTGTAATAGTCATAAGTCATATTATAAATGTCTTAATTATAAAGTGAAATAGGGTGAATGTAAAGCTGAGTGAACAGAGTTAGCTTCCCCTATCAGTGACTTCCGGTCAGCCAACTCAACCAGTGTTGCCACTTTGGATGTTTTACATCCAGATTTAGATGTTTTCCCTTGCATTTAGATGGCGTTTTTGACGTTTAGATGGTAGATGTTTTTGCAGAAGTTTTTCATTTGGAGTGAATTTATCAAATCTAACTTAAGAAACAGGATAAAATTTGATCTCTTAAATGCTATCTTGACAATAAAATTTTGCCTGATAAGAGTAGGAAAAGGCTGTTCCACTTATCAGCTCCCTCATTGGGTATTAAAATAAATTGGAACAGCTAAAGCATACCAGAATCATTTTGGATCTGAAGCTTCAACTTCATCATCCAAGCTAAGGTTATCCTGTGGATCTTGTAAGGCAGACTACAGTAAAGATGAGGACATGATTCTATAGGGTAAGTCATATCAATTGCTATGTCATTTGCGACTCTTTCCATTTGGATGTTTTTTCTAGATGTTTTCCACGCAAATTTAGATGTTTTTATGTATATTTTGACTCCGTTTTGGATGCTTTTTGTCAAAGAAAAGTGGCAACACTGAACTCAACCACAGATATGTTGGCGGCCATAGCTGAAGTCTTATTGTGTGCTAGATCTCTACCAGAGTTACAGACAGAGCTGCAGGTACAGAAGCTTGTCTAGGTTGGCCTTGAAGGGTGAACCTACCCATAAATGTGTCTCATAAGTGGCTGTGGAGCCAGAACCTGACACAGAACAACAGATGAGTTTACACTCATACCACCTGGGCATCCATCATAATCTCCACAATCCCACAAAGCGAATCATTCACCACAGTGCCAGGTAAAGTTCTGGGAAGTAAATACGGCCGGCGTGCCATTGACCACATCACCCACCGAGCGTCGATTGGTCTGTAAAATACAGGTCTAGCCCTATATGCCCAGTACCCAGTAAAGCTTGGAAAAGGGTCCTTTTTAATTAGTTAAAGTCGGGAAGATCTACTCCAATGTACTGGGTTTTATCCCATATGACCCAGCCTCTCTGTAAAAACTGCATCCACGACACGAACCCACGACCTTCATTTAGAGGGAAACTGCTTGACTACTTTGCCACTTCGATTACTGAACCTTAGTACTCGAAGACCATAAAATCATTAACTGCATATACTAAGCTTTAAGCTACAGAGATGCCTAATTTCTAAAGTTTAAATCGAAAACGAAAGTGACTCCAGTCGAGCTGACGTCAAGAATTGAATTAAAACATGGCAATTTGGGACAAGGAAGGTCAAAGAAGGGAGAAGAAACACTAGGACAGCCGTTCTCAACCTGAGGGTCACGACCCTTTTTTGGGTCGAGCGATCAATTTTTGGGTATGGGAAGAGCGCCCATATTTTTACAGACCAATCGGTACTAGGTGGGTAATGTGGTCAGCATTACCCCGACCGTCTTTACTTCCCTAGGACGTATATCCTGGTACCCACTTTAGGCTGGGTCGACCCGCGACGTCCTATACATAACATAATAAAAATCCACGCAGCCAGCAGTGGGTTTCGATCGCGGTACGTTGGAATTACCAGTGGGACTCGCAACGCCTAAGCCACG
>CAJHNH020000047.1:47500-75000 GCA_905116865.2 Candidula unifasciata | reverse complement strand
CGTGCGTGCGTGAGTGTGTGTGTGTGTGTGTGTATTTGTATATATGTATGTATGTATGTATGTAGCGTGGGGCGATCTCTGTGGATCGTCGCTTGAGCTACGAAGTTCGCACTTTCTGTTATGCTCTCGGTAGGCAGCCACTCGTTCTGCAGAGAGAGACCTAGCCATATGGGACCTAGTGCAATGAAGTCGATCCTCTCGATTTTATCTGTAACTTTATATATGACAGCTGCCTATGAGTTAATAAAATACCAAAATGGAATAGAATGAATCAAAGTAATAATCGGCACAGAGTGGATTACTGTTACAACTGGATGGATCGCATTGAGTTAAAAAATATCGAATCTCTAGAAACTAACTAACCGGATGAGTTCATATACTTCGCAATTACACACAAGTTGTTTCTGAGCTTAGTTGGAGAAATGTGTTCTGTAACCCAGTCCCCATAGAAATCCTGTGTTACATTCTATTTGTTCACCCATACTTTGCAGAACCAACCCCAGCCTTTGTTGACTTATTCTGGTTTTTGTATAGTCTGTTCCTAAAGTGGTGCCCTGAGACCAAAATTTGAAGGAAAAAAAAAAACTTCTATACAGATCAATACGAATTTGTGCATGTGGTCTCAAATTTCCCATGTCATTAATGTTTTATAGTTTACTATTGAACAAGTGCTATTGCTTCTTCTTCTTCTTCTTCTTCTTCTTCTTCTTCTTCTTCTTCTTCTTCTTCTTCTTCTTCTTCTTCTTCTTCTTCTTCTTCTTCTTCTTCTTCTTCTCTTCCACCTTTTACCTCATCGAAGTGTCGGGGGGAGATGTAATGTTCGTTGATGAGCTCTGTCAAGAACACTATTAAGACTGATGTTCATTTCTGTAAGGCTGTTCTTAATGCCATCACTCCATATTTTCCGAGGTCTTCCACTCGCTCTATACCCGTTGTAACGTTTTAGTGTGGCTCGCTGTGGCAGATAGTACCAGGGCATTCTTGTTAGTCGTCCAGGCCACTTCATTTGTTGTTCTTTGATGACCTGTAAGACTGGCTTTATTCCTAGCATTCGTCTGATTTCATGGAGGATGTAAGTGTCCACGTCTGGCATTGACAAGTGCTACTGCTTTCTTAAAGCTGCGACTTTCTATGATCTCTGCTGCACTAATTATTTGTGTACCCCTTTAAAAAAAAGAATGTGCAGTAACATGTCATTTGTTTTAAACCATAGGCGAGGAAATTGTTGTGAACATCATTTCACATGTGCAGCGATTCGTGGTGGTTATTCTGATATGCCTACCTGGCACACATTACAGAGTTAACCTAATTCTCACCTAGTGGGTGAAGGGTTATACTATGTTATGTTATCCTTCTGTCAGGTGATGTTATTATTTCATCAGACGCAAACATTGTTTAGTGAAAATACGCGTAAGGTAGTGTGGTCAATATCGCACGTTCCGCCTTTACTTTCCACGACTATTCCTGGTACTCGAAGTCTGGGTGATCTGGAAGCCAGGGTAATTTTTAAAAAAAATGTCATGACTGGAACTCCGATCTTCCCATCCGAAGGCGAGCGTCTAGCCGATACACCACGGCGGCTCCCTCTTCAACAAAAAGAAACAAAGATTTTCTGGCCGCCCCTGGGTCTGAAGTATACAAACTATGACTCACATTGCCACAGATGTGCTGTAGATTAGATCGATCAAAGCAGCTGGTAATACTGTGTGTGTATGTGATAGCGAACGTTCCTCGACTTCTTTGTGCTTTCCCGCGGAAGTATTTTGGTTGCAGCCGGGAAAATTCATATGCAGCAAAAGGCGAGGACCAAACGCCAGTGTTAAAACGGGACAAATGAATATTGAGGACACTCCCTAGTAATATAAAGTGTGTGTGTGTGTGTGTGGGGGGGGGGGCTTCGTGGTCTCGAGGCATGGTGTCCGCCGAGAGCTAGAGGTTCTAGGTTCAATCCCCGCTAAGAACTGGGATTTTTCACCTGGACTCTGGGTAGTGAGATCAGACGCCCGTATGCATTGTTGCGCACGTAAAAAAAAAAAAAAAATCCGTTGTCAGTTGGAAATCGAAAAGAGTAGCCTAACGGCGTTGCTCGGGCAAAATTTTGAGTTTAAAATCTACCCAAAGTATTTCAGGATCCTCGCCGGTGCTACAGAGCCTGTAAACTGTTCTGCGATTCTTCGGACTCACACTTGAGTTAGAAGAAGAACGGAACACGTATGGGTTCCTACTCGTGTGCCATGATGTTGATCCGTTGTTCGAACCTCAAACCTTTTAATATAAGTAGACTGTATTTCTCCCAAGACCTATAGGGGTAAAAACAGGGTAAAACCGAAAGAGATAATCCCATAAAGCCACATTTTATTTTCACATGTATCTTGTCTTGGATTGCATTCTAAACGATTAACACTCGGTGACTCAGTGAGACATTAATCGGATACAAACCCAACAGGGGCAAATCCGAAAAATCTTGTACTATCATTATGTAGCAGGTTCTTTGCAGAACGTCGCTCTCATCACGGTCTGCCTGAAAGAAACTCAATGTCTCGCTAGTTCTTTTATAATCAAGGAATCAATTATATCATATGCCCATCTTCATGTTGGCCGGCCCCTGGCCCTCCTCCTAGTACCATGCCTTCTGCATTATTTTCCCCCCAATCCTGTATAACACAGTTAGATTAGGGCACACGAATGGTTAGGAACTAACCTGTCATCCAGTCTGGAAGCGCTGGCAATCCAATAGCGAGTGAATCAAGTGTGGTGGCTGGAACTATTGCGTTCGCCTACAAAAAAAGGGTAGTTGCCACTTTATGTTATTGTTTACAGCAAGGCTGCGAAATGTGCGTCTTTCGGCCCAACACATCTCATTTCAGCAAGAAGCTAATAATTCGCTTTTTACGACATTAAAAAAAACCCCACCAAGATGAAGGTCTATTCTCTTCTCCCCCAAACCCCCCCCGCCCTCCACCCACCCACTCCCCCCCACCCACTCCCCCCACCCCCCTTTCCTAAAAAAAACATAAGATGTGATCCCTGATACCACACGGTGACGTTATAATAATAAACAATATCGATCCTGGGACCCACGCGGCTAAACAATGTTAGATTATCCTATCGCAGATGAAGCAAACATTGGCACACCTACGGCCTGCGAGTCAAGCGTGATGCCTGGAAAACGATTGCCAATGGTGTGCTGGGCGAAATAAACATATGACACAGAGATAAACAGTTGTTTGCCATACACATTGGGGGGGGGGGGGGGGCGTGGGGGTGCTCCTTTCCTTCCCCGAAAATCTTTTTGGGTGAGGCTCTATGAGCCCTAGGTCCCCTCCCCCACCACTCAAAACGCCATTTCCCAGGCTTTCGGCGCCTCTGCTTGCGAGTCTGGCCGTTCGGTGCGTTTTAGTGCAGGCAGAGTTCAATGGCAGATATCGCCTCTAGATGGTGTTTTAAAAACGTTGCTGACAGCTGGTCATACACAGTGATGACTAATTAGCTAGCTTAACATTCGTTTCGTTAAAAGAGTAAAATGTCAATTTTAACTGCACTCTATTTATCATCATCATCATCGCCATTATGCTCGGTAGAATATCATTGCCTGTCAAGTTTGGTCATTTCAGACGAAAACACGAATCGCGGATCATGTCACTGCTCTTGTCTTCCCCTGATTAGAGTATCCTAGCTATCGAGATAGTGCTCCGCTAATCCAATGTTAGAACTTTAACAAACATTGCATATATATATATATATATATATATATATATATATATATATATATATATATATATATATATATATATATATATATATATATATATATATATATATATATGCATACATACACACACATATATATATATATATATATACTAGGAGAAGACAAAAAGTAAGTCACAAATGGTTGTTTATGAAACAAAGCAAAACAAAACAACAACAATAAAAAAATAAAAAAAAGACGATTACAATTTGAAGACCGTATATTTCTACACATACACTGTCCCTTTATTTTTCAACATAATTTCCACCAACATTATCAGTTCTCCAAAACCTGCTGCATAGAACTGGGTGCTCTGTTTTATAAACCACATTTTCATTTCACATTAAACGTCTGCGTCATTCACGAAATTTCTCCCGCCAAGGTGGGTTTTCAGTGGAGGTATAAAACGCTGGGGGTTAAGTCGGGACTGTAATGTGAATGTTCCAGAAGTTCCCAAACTAGGTGGGTAATTTTCGACTGAGTTACCCTAGCCGTGTGTGGTCTTGCATTGTTATGAAGGAGCAGTACTCCTCTAGTCAGCAGGCATGGACGTTTTCTTCGAACTGCGTCATGAAGCAACGATAGAACTTTACTGTATGAATCAGTATGCACATTGTCACCCCCTTTTTGAAAATCGGCTGAAAGCGCTCCTTGACAATCCCAGAACACTGTCAGCCTAACCTTCCCTGCTGATGGGGGGGGGGGGGGTTGCTATATACAATGTGGGTTCCCAGGGTCCTCTTAACGCATGGACCTTTTGGAAACCTGCCCGGAGCCCCGCGACCATAGGGCCTCATGCAAATCGGTGTATGTCACGTGACCTGACATCAATAAAACTCTCAATCCTGTGAGTGACTGGTTCGGAGACCCCAGCATACTAATTTTCCCAGGGTCCCCTGCACTTATTTCTGGTGAAGGTGTCAGATGGCGAATCGCGGCCGCCTACGCTTATCGACAGGGTACATGATGATGATAATAATGACACTGGTGGTCAGTAGCGAGGCCTGCATGTAACGGATGTAATCGTCGCTTACACTGTCCACTGTCAAAGAATAATGTATTGTTTTACTTTTGATTCTTCTTCTTCTGCCTTTTTATCCCCCCTTTTTATCCCCCCAATGGAGCATAGGCCCTCAACCAACTCACGCCAAGTCGTTCTATCCTTTGCTATTGTATGGAGCTCTCAACATGTCCTCCCCATCTTTCTAACTTAATTTTCCAGCTCTCTTCTCCGTTTTTTTTTGGGGGGGGGGGGGGGGGGGCTTCCTTTATTCCTATGCCCCAGTGAGTTTCAAAGCAAAGACATTTTAGTTATGCTGTTCTGCGGCTTTCTCAATGTGTGTCCTACCCAACGCCAGCGTCTTTTCCTCATCTCTTGGTCCACTAGAGCCTGCTTAGTTCTCTCTCAAAGCTCTATGTTAGTTATTCTATCATACTCTCTTTTCTGCGCAGGCATTAGTTAATGCAATTTATTAGTAGTTGCCCTAGTTGTTCTCTTACTTTTGATTATCTGCTTACTGTTTATTATAAATAGGCCACTGGGTCTACGTCTTGGACATACCGAAAAAGAACGCTCGCTGCACTCTTACGCCATTAATGCATGAAAGCTACCAGTAACTACTACTGTTTACTATGACAAAAGCTGCGCAGGCACACTCTCAACAGCGAAGCGACGAGGGAAAACATCACGTGATACATTCTCTAGTGTAATCATTACCTGCTAGCGTTTTCACGTGCGAATTGACGGTGTGCCTCGCCATTGCTAACTGTTTTGTCTGACGAGTAATTTTTGTTTTGAAATAAACAGAATGCAGTATGCCGAGGAAACATGGGAAACTATGGTATACAAAACATTACGAGGTCACCTCTCTGTTTTTCCAGACGATAGTAGTATATTATGCTATGGGGAGGCATCGGAATACCAACTTCTTCTTCTTCTTCTTCGCGTTCACCAGCTGTAAATTCTGGCGGAAAGTTCTGGTTGCTCGTCCACTACTGAACTGCAGTCCTGCTCCAGAACCTGAGTGTTCGTGTGCATCAGTTTTACAGATCTCATTCTCTTGATACAGACTGTAGGTTCCTTGCCTCTCCGGCAGTTGCACTCCGACTTCAAAGGAAGCTCCCCAATTAGTCGACTCTTACTTATGTCGATGGCTTAGGCTTTAGGTTTAGGTTTGATACAACGGATCAAAATCATGGCACCCATGTGTTGCGTTCTACTTCTAACTCAAGCCTGAGACCGAAGAATCTCAACGCAGTGCACAAACTCCGTAGCACCGGCGAGAATACTGCAATACTTTGGGTAGATTTTAAACTATAAATTTTGCCGGGGCAGCGCCGTCAGGCTACTCTTTTCGATTTCCAACTACCAGGGGATTTTTTGCTACGTGCGCAACAATACACACGGGCATTCGATCTTACTACCCAGAAACCAGAAGAAATTACTAGAAGTCCACGTAAATAATCCCAGCTTTCGCTGGGGCCTGAACTCGGGACCTAAAGCACTCTGAAGCGGACGCCATGCCTCGAGACCACGTAGCCCCCCCCCTCCCCCCGATGGCGATGGCGATGGCGAATGTGACTAGCAAGACCCGTCCTTGTCAAGAAGAGTAATCGACAGGGCTTTTTTTTACCATCTCAGACGCTTTGCTCTCAACCTTTCTGCGATCAGTGTTTTCCCTTATTCTCAAACCCTTCTTTATGATCCCCTTCCATGCAACACGGTCCCTGACATTTCAGTCCCATGCATCTCCCCCAGTACCACGTGTATCATTCATGTCCCACTTGCACACATGTTTATATCGGTATAGAGACCGACCTAAAAATCCTGTGCCCATCTGTAATTCACGATAGATATCTTTAGGGACTCTACCATCCTTTATTCTTCAAGTGTGACCTCACCACCTGAGACCTTCGTAGACTGAGCATTAAGAAAACTTGTAATACCTGCTCTTTCTAATACCTCACTGTTTTTGATCGTATCTTGCCTCTTACACAATACTAGAAGGTCACTAAGTACATATGTTAGTTCATGAACAGGCAGGTTTTCAGCCAAACAGATCCCGTACATTAGAGCAAAGCATTGAACTGAACTCTCCACTTTACTTGGATTCATTGACTATGAAAAGAATTTGGCAGAACTGACATAGAACCTCTCTTGAAATTGATGGGGCACTATGGAATCCCACAGTAAATTATAAACTCAGTAAAGACAAAATATAAAGACTTGAAATGTCGAGTTCTTCATGAGGGAAAACTAACAGATACATTCGAAAAAAAAATAGGTTTGCGACAGGGATGTCTATTGTCGCCTCTCCTATTTTGACTGGCTATAGACTGGACTATGAAAACAATAACTGCTAACACCAAGAATGGAATTCAGTGGACCCCTACAAAACAGCTTGATGATCTGGACTTCGCTGATGAAATGTCTCTTCTGAATTATCTTGGAATTACATTTGACAGGAGCCTGTCCTTTAAGGAACACGTGGAAAGTATTGTGACAAGATGCCACAAAGGACTTAGTGCACGTAAGTCTATGGCTACAATTGATATAGAGCAGAGAATGCTTTTCACACTATATTAGCACCTGATCCTGTCAGTGGTTGATTATGGCCTGGGATTGCTTGCTTACCTTCTCAAAGAGTAAGATGGACAAACTAGAGCGCATACAGAACGCAGCTATGCGGATTATTCTGGGTTGCACCAGAGACACCCCAGTGGTGTGTACGCGATACGTCCAATTTCAGTTGTCCAACAAAAATTCCAAATTTAATCCCTTTTCAGCTGCCCGGAGGCCTGCTTGGTTTGCCGACTTTTGTAGGTAGGCACAAGGTGCTGCAGGCGAAGTCATATCTCAGAGTAGCTGCAGACACAGACCACTCTTCACACGAAGCTCTGGGTGCCGTTAGGCGTTAGAGGTTGATAAGAGGAAAGTCATGGATGACCCAGACAGAAGACACAATCAGACAGGTTTGTATCCTTGAGAACATTAGGAGAGGGGAGGAGTGGGTCAAAGTGCCACCTGAACAGTCAGACTTGAGTAGGATCATAATCACACTGAGTCGGAAATGCAGAGACTGGCCAGCAGTTGCCACGGAGGTGGAAATTCAGCAGATAATTCAAGATAATGCTCGCTGAGAGGATTTGATCATTTACACAGACGGTTCAGTGTCAAGAGAAAAAAAAAGTGCTTAGGGTTTCTTAGCAAAAGTTAATGGTCGACGTTTGATGCAGGAGAGCCTAGCATATAATAACTCAACATCCAGCTTAAGAATAGAAGTGGAGGCGGTCACTGCAGCTTTCCGCTGGCTAGAGAACACGACACACACACATATCGTGATTGTAACTGACTCAGAAAGCATGCTGAGGAAGATCAGGACAGGCATGCTTCGTGCAGGGTGGCATGCTTCGCTGCGGAGGACACGGGTGAGGAGTATTTTTTCACCGGGGACGCTGGTGTGTTGGGAAGTAAACAGACGGACAGACTGGCTGGCTGGCTCTGCACAACGTGGTAGAATCCTAATGCATGATAAGGCCGACGTAGTTAGCGCCTTTTTGGAGAGCGTTTTCAATTCGGAGGAGCAGATGCATCACCACAGTCTGGTGAGATTGATGAAGGAGAGAGTGACGAGAGGTTCTGGCAGATGCTCGAGGCTCAGATAAAAGGCAAGACAGACGTTTAGTTAGAATGCTACTGGCACCATTAGTATCGGAACTCTTCGCTAGCTGCTGAAGATGTTGACTGAGCGCGCTTATGGGAATGCCACGAGCGCTGTGATGTTAGTTCTTGAATCAAATCAAATCAAATCATTTCTCTTCTGTCCCATTCACGGAATCAGATGCAAGACAAATTAAATTTACCTGATGCAAGATCACATCAGCTAGGTCTAAAAATCCAAAAATGAAAGAAAACGATAAGAAGAATAAACCAGGCGAATAGTAATGTGGTTTCTCTTAATGGAACCCCACTCAAAGACGTGGAGTCGTACACCTATTTGGGTAGTAATGTAGATAAATAAGGGGGAACTGACAGAGATATTAAAATAAGAATACAAAAGGTAAGAGGAGCTTTCATAGCACTAGGGAATTTGAGGAGGTCAAAAGGTATTAAAAGAAATACTTAACTTAAGATTTTTAATTCTAATGTCACGTCAAATCAGTACTTTTGTATGGGGCGGAAACATGGAGAACAACTAAGGCAATTACTAATAAATTACAGACATTCATTAACTGGTGCCTGCGCAGAATAGAGGGAATTATATGGTATGGTAGAATCACTAATGTGGAGCTTTGGGAGAGAACTAAGCAAGCTCCAGTGTCGTGAAGTGAATCAACCAAACCCTAAACATTGGACTATTCGTGACGTTGGCGCCCCTAGCGGGCAGGTCACATTTCAAATTTAGACCCATCCGGTGGGTATATAGTCCCTCATATCTATTTATACCTCTGTTTGGTGGAATATATATTTCTATGCCCTCTAGTTGTTTTGAAAGGTCTACATTTTCAAACTTGCAACTGTGGGATAGATATTTTCTGGAGTGATATTCAGAATTCATAGAAGCCTTTTTACTCTTTGGTGTACTAATCCGGCACTTTTTTTCTAGAGTCGCCAAGCGAGATCAGGCGGGTGATTCATTGCTAGACTTCCTAGGTGTAAAGAAGTATTTCACCTCTCAGATTAAATCTTGGCGCATTCAAAATACCAGTTTAATCTTTGAAGGATTCCTAAGCTTGGGTAAGTTGATTATAGTTTACGAGTACCATGATATATACCTCTATAAAGATAGCTGCTGCTGCCTGGAGGAATGATTCAGTTATGTGACAAAACAGAACTAGGCCGTTCTTGGTGTCAAGATACTTATAGCTCATAAAAACCTAACCTTTCCCTTCGCAAGCTGATAGCTTGTGCCCTACCTGACCCAATACTATTATAAATATTTTAAATCTAGCAAGCTAATTATTCTTTAACGAACCGACGGAGTTCGGGTCGATTAGCCGACATATTTAACTGGGTCACACAATAGCAGGCAAGACTCTGTGACGTCAGAAGTTATTTTTAGCACACACAACAACACAGTGTGTGCAGTGGGCAGATTGTGGAGGTATAATATATATATGTAAGAACGAGATAGAATGTGTATCTGCAAGTGCGGCTGGGAAGGTGGAGAGAGGATGCTCTATGTGTATTAGTGTCTATCTATCTCCACTATGAACCTTGTCTCCTATCTCTGGTACTGACTGACAGACAGAGATAAATGAAGAGGGAACTGTCTCATTTTCCTGAGAGCTTTCCTCTGAGTGACTGAGAAGGGTGGAGGGAAATAAACTGAGCTCGGTATGTGACTCCTAAGATGAATACTAATTCTAAGATCCTTCCTGACACATGATGATACCTCCCTGGAAGACAGGCAAACGATCAACAGTCCAACCAACTACCATCCACCAATAGTACCTACTATCACCACAACTTCAACATGATAGGAGCTTGTGTGAGTTCCAGTGGCTAAGAGGCAGTTGTTGCAGGCCACCCAGTGCCATTACTCCAAGGAACCCTTTTTCAGGAGCTTGGTTGAGCTCCAGCACAAGAACTTTGTTCCAGTGAGTGAGCCCTGTCAGTGTTTACAAGAGCAGCCAGAGGAGAAGCAGTCTACTGAGTCAGCCTGTTCAGATCACCATGGACTGACGAGAGCAGTGACCTACCAAACTGATAAGTAACATCTGAGATGACATACCACATGCTCTTTTTACAGTTCCACCTGGAGTCACCAGGATGATCACTGATACTCTCAAGAACTGACTCCGGCTGATTCGGCAGTGCCCTCTAGACTTTGTTGCATAAACACCTATGGCCTGTGAACATCTTAGAGTGTCTTGATGATATACATATATATATATATATATATATATATATATATATATATATATATATATATATATATATATATATATATATATATATATATATATATATATATATATATGTGTGTGTGTGTGTGTGTGTGTGTGTGGCAATTTATTACATCCATTCGGAAGTTTTCATTACTGACTTGGGTGTCCCTGTTTCACTATTCAAACTGTCTAACTTTTATGTTTGTGTGATTATTAATTGTAATCTGTGTTAAAATGGCTGTGATAGTACACTATCATAGACTGGGTGCTATCTTTTTTATAGTAGTGGGTGCGTCCAGCCAAGTTGCGTCTAGGAATATTAGATATTCTGTAGTGCCCTAACTTGAGTTGCCCTACTCCTGAAATAGGTTGAGCGTATATTGGCCACGGGATACCCTTTAAACCAATACGAGCCGACGCCTCAACATTATTCTATTTCAGAGTGTTGTTGGTTTGTAGGGAGAAATCCTTAAATCAGGCACGCGACACGAGCAGTATGTGACATCCAGTCGACCAAGAGTTGAAGAAACGACGCTGGCGTTGGATAGGACGCACATTAAAAAAAACCCACCTGAGAACAATATAACTAGAATTTGTACTGGAACCCACAGTAGCATGGGAATAGAGGAAGGTAAAAACACACGGAGAAGGCAGCTGGAGAATGAAGTTAGAAAGATGGGGAAGACATGGGGAGAGCTGCATGCGATAGCAAAGGATAGAACAACTTGGCGTGAGTTGGTGAGGGCCTATGCTCCATTGGGGGCTACAAAGAAGAAGAGAAGAGGAGAAGACAAATACACAATTCAATGAGAATTTCATAACAGAGACGACACTGCAGATACAGATAATCTATTCAGGGTGAACGAAAGAAGAAACACAAAAAAATACTAACCCTAAACCCCCCCCCTTTTTTTTTTCAACCCCATACTGTAGGGGTTCCGGAGAACCCCTGAGAATTCTGTGCCAAATCTCGCAGCCGACAAGATGGGGCGAACAAGCCGAAAAAGAACGAAATTAGGTAAACGTTTTCCCCCCGTGTTGTTTCTGTGACCCCATTAGGGGGGGGGGGGGAACAAAAATAGACCAACTGCCTCACCAACAAGCATGTCGTAGGAGTCGATTATTAGGGACTTCCTTCGAAAGCGGAGTGCATCTGCCCCATTGACAAGGAACAACCAACTGCGCACAAATAAGCCAGTTAAACGGATGTACACGCAAAACTCGAGACCTGGCACAAAGCCGAAGTCCAAATGGACGAACAACCATGACTTTCCGCCGCAGCTTACAACCGGTGAGCAAAGAAGAAGAACCAGAAAAAGGGTAAACATTAACTAACCTGCTATGGTGCAATCTCACCTGCGTGTGTATGGGAGAAAAATATAACCTTCTAGGTCACCTTGACTTACCTGTTTCAGAGTAGCTGTGTCAACTCCTTGAGACGCGCTTGTTGAAGCGTGACGTCTTTGCTGTGTGTGTCATCTCTCCTCTTTCTCTCTCTCTCTCTCTTTCTCTCTCTCTCTCTCTCTCTCTCTCTCAGTGTCTCACGCATACATGAACACACACACACACACACACAAACACATACAAGGGCTGTTCACAAGTTCCCCACTTGTCAAGAGGGATGTGTCAGCCTCGTTTGACTGCATCATACCAGGACCGTCTTTAATATTGAAGACAGACCCGAACTGACCCTGTGAGGCCGGAAGCTATGGCCAGGCTCTCTGAGCACCCAGCTTTGTATTTTTTTGGGGAGGGGGCGAGGTCGGGGGAGGTGATAAGGGTTAAGGCTCACTTATAATTCAAATAGCGCTGATATTGGTTGAATGAAGACCTCATCAACCACACAGCTACGAGGAAACCAAAACAGCACTAAAGCAGTCTTTCAAGCGGGAGTGGAGAAGGCAGAACGGACATTACAGACCAGAGAGTGACAGCATAAATAAACTCAACCGGAAAGAGTAAACATCAATTTTTTGGCTTCGGACATGACACTATGGTCTTCGAGCACACCTGCACAGGATAGGCATAAAAGAATCTGCTGCCTGTGATGTGGAGCAGAAAGACAGACCCCTGAGCACATACTGCAGTACTGCCCTAACCTCTCCCAGCAAAGACTGGGGATCTGGCCCAATGAAGCAACATTGCAAGAGAAGCTATGGGGGACCGGTGGCGACCTTAAACGCACAATCCTTTTTGTGACCCAGACGGGACTCAATGTTTAGCAAGACCCACAGAAGAAGAAGTTAAGTAAAGGTCCTTTTTCCACGTCTTACGGCTTATATGCCATATAGGACTATAGTTTTTAGACCAGTCAGCACTTGGTGGGTAGTGTGGTCATCATCACGCCGGATCTGGTAATAGTAAAGTTAAGATCACTTTTCACGCCCTTAGGCGCATCGGGCATATGGGAAGAGCGCCCTTACTTTTACAGACCAATCGGCAATAGGTGTGTAATGTGGTCAGCACTGCACCGGCCGTCTTTACTTCCCCAGGACAGCTATCCTGGGACCCATTTTAGGTTGGGTCGACCCTCGACGCCCCATACCATAAAGAAAAAACAACCACGCAGCAGTGGGTTTCGATCGCGGTCCGCTGGAATTACGAGTCGGTCTCGCAACGCCTAAGCCACGGACGCCGTAGACCTGGAAATGCAGTGTGAAAACATCAATGTGATGGTTGACATTGTTTTGTCTTGATGATATCCGCTAGTTTTAGTCAGCTCTAGGACAAGGCCAAGCGGAGATCACTCTCTATACCAAGCCGGTAGCGCTGTTTTGGTTTTATGACTGTTTATTTATTTTAAATGGGAGTCGCCGTTGCCTTGGCGGCTAGACGCCCGCCTGCGGGATGGAAGGTCGCTGGTTCGCGTCCTGACGAAGCCGGACTTTTTTCCCCTTCAAAAATTACCTTCTCCCAGGGTCGACCCAGCTTTGAGTGGGTACCAGGTGCAGTCCTCGGAAGTAAAGGTGATGCTAACCACATCACCCACTGAGTGTTGATTGATCTATAAAAACGCCTAAGCCACGGACGCCGTAGACCTGGAAATGCAGTGTGAAAACATCAATGTGATGGTTGACATTGTTTTGTCTTGATGATATCCGCTAGTTTTAGTCAGCTCTAGGACAAGGCCAAGCGGAGATCACTCTCTATACCAAGCCGGTAGCGCTGTTTTGGTTTTATGACTGTTTATTTATTTTAAATGGGAGTCGCCGTTGCCTTGGCGGCTAGACGCCCGCCTGCGGGATGGAAGGTCGCTGGTTCGCGTCCTGACGAAGCCGGACTTTTTTCCCCTTCAAAAATTACCTTCTCCCAGGGTCGACCCAGCTTTGAGTGGGTACCAGGTGCAGTCCTCGGAAGTAAAGGTGATGCTAACCACATCACCCACTGAGTGTTGATTGATCTATAAAAATATAGGTCTAGCCCCATATTCCCTTTACGCCTAGAGATGTGGAAAAGGTAATTGTACTAACTTTACTAATATTTTATATGTATAAAAAATTTAAAATCCCCCGTGTGAGTTCCGGAGCCCGATGGTGGACAAAACTAGAATAGACCCACCACCTTCCCAACAAGCATGTCGTAAGAGTCGACTAATTGGTAGTTTCCTTCGAAGTCTGAGTGCATCTGCCTGAGAGGCTTGAAACAAACAGTCTGCATACAAATAGGTACGATCTGTAAAATGGATGTCCACGCAACATTAAGGTTCTGGAACAATTCTTAAATCCAGAGGTAGGTAAACAGCCAGAAATTTCCGCCGGAAATTACAGCCGGTGAACGTGAAGAAGACAGAAGACACTAAAAAATGTTTCTGGTCAAAACTGGCTTAAGGGAAGCGACTACAATATATATAGCACAATTTACTAGTTATTTGCTCTTTGCAACCAACTGCGCATTGAATTGTTTATATACATATAGAGTGTATATACATTTTTATTTGTTTATTTATATTTATATATAGGGGGCTGCGTGGTCTCGAGGCATGGTGTCCACCTTGAGTGCTAGTGGTTCCGGCTTCAATCCCAAGTAAGGGCTGGGATTTTTTTCACGTGGACTTGGACTTCTAGTAATCTCCCCGGGTCTCTGGGTAGTGAGATCGGACGCCCTTGTACATTGTTGCGCACGTGAAAAATCACTTGGCAGTTGCAAATCAAAAAGAGTAGTCTAACAGCGCTGCACGGGAAAAAAATTGGGAGTTAAAAATATACCCAAAGTATTTCAGAATCCTCGCCGGTGCTACAGAACCTGTGCACTGTGCTGAGCTTCTTCAGACTCAGACTTGAGTTAGCAGAAAGAACGGAGCACTTATGGGTTACTCCCCGTGTGCCATGATGTTGGTCCGTTGTTTAAACCTCAAACCTCACTTGTTTTTTTTAGAAGGGCAGAATGCATGCGCGTGACAATTCTCAACCGTTTGAAAAAGGCATGTTGTGATAGACATTTAATTAGGTAGTAATTAGGTATGTTTCTTTCGAAGTCAGAGTGCAACTGCCCGAGAGACGAGAAACCAACAGTCTGCATATAATAAGCCAGATTTATAAAACGAATGTGCATGTAAAACTCAAGTTATAGAATAAGACCAAAGTGTAGAGGTGAACGAACGACCAGAATTTTCCGCTGGCGTTTACAGCGAAGAAAAAGGAGAAACAAGGTTTAGATGATTTAGACGACTGATCAACATAATGGCACAAGGGGTAACCCATAAGTGCTCTGTTCTACTTCTGACTCAAGCCTGAGTCCGAAGAATCTCAGCGCAGTGCACGAACTCCGTAGCACCGGCGAGGATCCTGAAATACCTTGTAGATACCCCCTCCAGTTTTTTTCCCTTTGTAGTAGTAGAGGCCTATCTTGAGATCTTCTGCGCACCTATAATTCCTATAGAAGAGTGGCTCTCAACCTTGGCAATGCCGTGACCCTTTAAAACAGTTCCTCATGTTGTGGTGACCTTACGAAAAAACTACAGTTCATTTATTCGTTCTTCTTCTGCTTCATTTTTCATTGCAGGAAGCTGGTGTCAGCACGCAAACTGATTCATGGTATCGAAGTTCGCAAATTGTGGAGAGGCCTGATCGCCCACGCCAGTCAGCAAGGCACGTGATGATGATGATCATCGTTCTCAATTTTTACAGAACGTTTTTACGATAAAATTATTCTATTACACACACACACACACACACAATTCTATTTTTGTTCTTACAGCTTTCAGCCTGGCGTTGATTCCGAGAGCCGTTAAGTAGAGCAAAGTAAACAGTAAAGGGCCCTTTTCCACGCCTTCAGTGGTATTAGGCATATAGGGCTAGACCTATATTTTATAAACCAGTTGGGGGGGGGGTGATATGGTCATCTTCCCCCTCCCCCCCCCCCGGTCGTCTTTACCTCTCAGGACTTTCATATGGCACCCACTTAAGGTTGGGTCGACCTGGGAAGCAAGGTCAAGTTTGATCAGTATTACGCTGCCTTTACTTCCAATGATTGAAATGGATGTGGTGGCTATGATGTGTTGCTTTTTAGGACATACCGTTCTTATGCTTCGAAGTCTTGAGAGTTTCATTTTTGATGGTCTCTATGGCGACGTGGCTGAGCCGTCTGGCTCGCGCTCTGAATGTCGCGAGTTCAATTCACGGACGCGTCGTTCAGTTTGTGAGTGCTGTTTTTACGGAGATCCACGGAGATCGTCGCTGCAGCTACACAGTTCGTGCTTTATGCGAAGCACTCGCTAGCTGGCTAGCCATTCTGCAGGGAAGAAAAACCGCTTCTCTCTCAGATTCAACTTTCATTCTCGTTGTTGTTGTTGCTACACAAGAAAGTTAGAAAGACAATAACCAGCTTTGTTTCTTATCTATTCTTTACGTTGCGTTTTATTAGTGTGCTTACAGTATCAGTAGCGTCACAGTCGGTTTATAAATAGGATAATCGGTTTACAATTGTGACAGTCCGGTTATAATTGGGACATTCTGGTTATAGTTGTAATAGTCAGGCTAGAATTGTGAGAGTCTGGTTAGAAATGTGACACAGCAAAGGTAATGAGTGTGGCGTCAGCTTACAGTAGCAGCAAGAGTGCGATAAATTCGGTATCCAACAGCTTACAGTAGCAGCAAGAGTGCGATAAATTCGGTATCCAACAGCTTACAGTAGCAGCAAGAGTGCGATAAATTCGGCATCAAACAGCTTACAGTAGCAGCAAGAGTGCGATAAATTCGGTATCCAACAGCTTACAGTAGCAGCAAGAGTGATATAAATTCGGCATCCAACTTATTTAATTGGCTCACATTTTGTGGACACATTGGCAGGAAAGTTGCAACGACGTCCATCAAACAGCAACACTGGAAAGGACAATAAAACATATTTGGTCAACTATTACAATTCTATCTAGACGGAGAAACATTGCAATGGTATGGACATGTAATAAGATCTAACGGCTTTTCAACACCGTAATACAGTGCGCAGTTGAGGGGAGGAGGAGAAGAGGTAGACGAAGGAAGATCTAAATACAGAACTTGAGTGACTGGATAGGCCTTAGGCATGCAACCATGATGTCCATCGCATCTTACCGTCAAAGGCCAAGGGAATGGATCAGACAGTCAACAGAAACTGGTGGCCTAATGACACGCAATTTTACGGAATGATGATGATTACAGCGGTGCCGATTAATTCGTTAGTACCTGTCCTGTTCATCCTCTTGAACGAAGTTTTTCGGCAGGGACACAGATGAGTATCATTTATTTAGTGCATTATAGTCCTATGCAGTCACTTCATAGTTAGTGCATTTTTGTGTATGTGTGCTGTGTTGTTCTTTATGTGCTGTTGAAGGCTAATCGCCGCAACGTCCTTTGTTTGTTTATTGTGACTGATTTTGTAAAGCTGACATAAACTATTTTTTCTTTCTCACCCCTTTTTTTTCTCTTCCCTACAATGTCCTATCCTTTTAAAAACCACCTATAAGCAAGCATTATTGTTCCTCATTATGCCCTAAACATGTGTTACTTAATTCGAGGAATGCCATAGAGAAAATCTGGCAATTGTGCCGTTTTGATGAATTGTTATTAATGTCAAATCATTACTGCCGTAAGGAGCAGTAACATGGAGAACAGCTAATAGACTAAAAACACATTAACTGGTTCCTGCTCAGAAAACAGGGTTTAATGGTATCGTAAATCAATAATGTGGATCTGTGGGAGATAACTAATTCCGCTGAACGAAAAGTTGAGCAAAAGACATAGATATGATATAATACACTTTGAGAAAAAAAAAATGATAACAAAATAAATATAATACAATTTTTTTATCTGCACTTGAATCCACAGGTCTAAGGAGATAAAGACAAACCGAAAACACATAGAGAAGTAATTTAGAAAAAGATTGGCTACATGCGACAGCAAATGATAGGACAGCTTGACATGCCTATTACCACATAGGCTCCGTTAGGTGTTAAATGCAAAAGAAGAAGTAGAAGACGATAAGGAAGAAAAACACAGAAAATATGAAGAAGAAGACGACGAAGAAAAAGACAAGAAAGAGAAGAAGAAGACGAGTAAGAAGAATTATCTGTCTGTCTGTCTGTCTGTCTGTCTGTCTGTCTGTCTGTCTGTCTGTCTGTCTGTCTGTCTGTCTGTCTGTCTGTCTGTCTGTCTGTCTGTCTGTCTGTCTGTCTGCCTGCCTGCCTGCCTGCCTGCCTGCCTGCCTGCCTGCCTGCCTGCCTGTCTGTCTGTCTGTCTGTCTGTCTGTCTGTCTGTCTGTCTGTCTGTCTGTCTGTCTGTCTGTCTGTCTGTCTGTCTGTCTGTCTGTCTGTCTGTCTGTCTGTCTCTCTCTCTCTCCCTCTCTCTCTCTCCCATACATAAACACACAATAAACTGCAGCCTTACCTCCCGGACAATAAATATGGCTGATATTTGAAAACAAACTGTCCTGGCAAAAGAAGAACGATTGACAGTTGGGGGACGCTTGAAATCCCTTTGAGCTGCAGATCCCAGAAGTTCCACAAATAGTGTTTCCTGTTCCAATACTGAAATTAAAAATACAAATGCGTGTACTGTATAGCAAGAGAAACGGTTGGTCGAATGAATAAACTACCGGACTCTTATGCAGGAAACCCTGGTAAGAATTCTCCATAGGTGAAGGAATTCATTTTTTTTTTTTTTTTGGTTCTGTTGAGGGGAGAAATAATTATCATAACTTATACAGTCCGAGCTTAATCTACTAGCCCTAAATTCTCAGACTTGATATCCTCCACAGCCGTCTGTACCTACTTTACCCTCCATAGCCGACCGTACCCACGATACCCTCTACAGCTGACGTACCCACGATACCCTTTACAGCTGACGTACCCACGATACCCTTTACAGCTGACGTACCCACGATACCCTTTACAGCTGACGTACCCACGATACCCTTTACAGCTGACGTACCCACGATACCCTTTACAGCTGACGTACCCACGATACCCTCTACAGCTGACCGTACCCACGATACCCTCTACAGCTGACCGTACTTGCGATACTCTCCACAGCCGTCCGTACTTGCGATACTCTCCACAGCCGTCCGTACTTGCGATACTCTCCACAGCCGTCCGTACTTGCGATACTCTCCACAGCCGTCCGTACTTGCGATACTCTCCACAGCCGTCCGTACTTGCGATACTCTCCACAGCCGTCCGTACTTGCGATACTCTCCACAGCCGTCCGTACTTGCGATACTCTCCACAGCCGTCCGTACTTGCGATACTCTCCACAGCCGTCCGTACTTGCGATACTCTCCACAGCCGTCCGTACTTACGATACCCTCCACAGCCGACCGTACTTGCGATACTCTCCACAGCAGACCGTACTTGCGATACCCTCCACAGCCGTCCGTACTTGCGATACTCTCCACAGCCGTCCGTACTTGCGATACTCTCCACAGCAGACCGTACTTGCGATACCCTCCACAGCCGACCGTACTTGCGATACTCTCCACAGCCGACCGTACTTACGATACTCTCCACAGCAGACCGTACTTGCGATACTCTCCACAGCAGACCGTACTTGCGATACTCTCCACAGCCGACCGTACTTACGATACTCTCCACAGCAGACCGTACTTGCGATACTCTCCACAGCCGACCGTACTTGCGATACTCTCCACAGCCGACCGTACTTACGATACTCTCCCCAGCAGACCGTACTTGCGATACTCTCCACAGCCATCCGTACTTGCGATACTCTCCACAGCAGACCGTACTTGCGATACTCTCCACAGCCGACCGTACTTACGATACTCTCCACAGCCATCCGTACTTGCGATACTCTCCACGGCCATCCGTACTTGCGATACTCTCCACAGCCGACCTTACTTGCGATACTCTCCACAGCCATCCGTACTTGCGATACTCTCCACAGCCGACCGTACTTGCGATACTCTCCACAGCCGACCGTACTTGCGATACTCTCCACAGCCAACCGTACTTGCGATACTCTCCACAGCCGACCGTACTTGCGATACTCTCCACAGCCATCCGTACTTGCGATACTCTCCACAGCCGACCGTACTTGCGATATTCTCCACAGCAGACCGTACTTACGATACTCTCCACAGCCATCCGTACTTGCGATACTCTCCACAGCAGACCGTACTTACGATACTCTCCACAGCCATCCGTACTTGCGATACTCTCCACAGCCGACCGTACTTACGATACTCTCCACAGCCATCCGTACTTACGATACTCTCCACAGCCATCCGTACTTGCGATACTCTCCACAGCCGACCGTACTTGCGATACTCTCCACAGCCATCCGTACTTACGATACCCTCCACAGCCATCCGTACTTGCGATACTCTCCACAGCCGACCGTACTTACGATACTCTCCACAGCCATCCGTACTTGCGATACTCTCCACAGCCGACCGTACTTGCGATACTCTCCACAGCCGACCGTACTTGCGATACTCTCCACAGCCATCCGTACTTGCGATACTCTCCACAGCCGACCGTACTTGCGATACTCTCCACAGCCATCTGTACTTGCGATACTCTCCACAGCCATCCGTACTTGCGATACTCTCCACAGCCGACCGTACTTGCGATACTCTCCACAGCCATCCGTACTTGCGATACTCTCCACAGCCGACCGTACTTGCGATACTCTCCACAGCCGACCGTACTTGCGATACTCTCCACAGCCGACCGTACTTGCGATACTCTCCACAGCCGACCGTACTTGCGATACATTCCACAGCAGACCGTACTTGCGATACTCTCCACAGCCGACCGTACTTGCGATACTCTCCACAGCCGACCGTACTTACGATACTCTCCACAGTCGACCGTACTTGCGATACTCTCCACAGCCATCCGTACTTGCGATACTCTCTACAGCCATCCGTACTTGCGATACTCTCCACAGCAGACCGTACTTACGATACTCTCCACAGCCATCCGTACTTGCGATACTCTCCACAGCAGACCGTACTTGCGATACTCTCCACAGCCATCCGTACTTGCGATACTCTCCACAGCCATCCGTACTTGCGATACTCTCCACAGCCGACCGTACTTGCGATACCCTCCACAGCAGACCGTACTTACGATACCCTCCACAGCCATCCGTACTTGCGATACTCTCCACAGCAGACCGTACTTACGATACCCTCCACAGCCATCCGTACTTGCGATACTCTCCACAGCAGACCGTACTTGCGATACTCTCCACAGCCATCCGTACTTGCGATACTCTCCACAGCCGACCGTACTTGCGATACTCTCCACAGCAGACCGTACTTACGATACCCTCCACAGCCATCCGTACTAATGGTACCCTCCACAGCCATCCGTACTAATGGTACCCTCCACAGCCGACAATACCCATGATCCCCCCTCCCCCCACAGCCGTCGGTACCAATGATACCCTCCACAGCCATCTGTACCTATGATACCCCCCACAGCCGACCATACCCATGATCCCCTCCACAGCCGACTGTACCCACGATATCCCTCCACAGCCGTCCGTCCCCACGACACTCTCTACAGTCGCTCGTACCCACGATATCCCTCCACAGCCGGCCGTCCCCACGATACTCTCTACAGTCGCTCGTACCCACGATATCCCTCCACAGCCGACCATACCCTTACAACTTTGTACAGGCAGGAAACACTCAGTAACAGGTCTGCTTTTCCAGGGCTTTCTACTGCTCTTCTTAAGTCTGAGCTGGGGTTCGGTTTAGGGTAAATAAACCACAACAGCATTTTACATTTGGTGGTAAATACAAGATGCCCGTCATATCATTTACAAAACAAACAAATAATTTACGATGCAATATTTTTTTTTCTCCATTTTGATATTTAAAAATTTTAAATTTTAAACACAAATATACTGGGGCAGGCGAGGATTGCGAGGTAAAATGTAGCCAAATGCGGGTGCGTGTGCTGTGCCGTGTCATTTGGCACAAGACGGAGATGATCCAAATGCCGATGATGGTGATGACGATGGTGTTAAAAAGGATCATAACGGTGATGACGATGAAGGTGACGACTCTGAAGGTGACGACTCTGAAAGTGACGACGATGAAGATGACGAAGATGAGGGAGACGACGATGAAGGTGACGACGATGAAGATGAAGACGATGAAGGCAACGACGATGAAGGTGAAGACGATGAAGGTGAAGACGATGAAGGTGATGATAATGAAGGTGACGACGATGAACGTGACGACGATGAAGGTGACGACAATGAAAGTGACAACGATCACGTTACGATACTTGTGACGATGACGATGATGGTGACAACGATCACGCTGACGGTGACAGTGACGACGATGATGACAGTGACGACGATGGCGACAGTGACAACGATGATGACAGTGACGACGATGGTGACAGTGACGACGATGGTGACAGTGACGACGATGGTGACAGTGATAGTGACGACGATGATGACAGTGATGACGATGATGACAGTGACGACGATGATGACAGTGACGACGATGGTGACAGTGACGTCGATGATTACAGTGACGACGATGGTGACAGTGACGACGATGATGACAGTGACGACGATAATGACAGTGACGTCGATGATGACAGTGACGACGATGGTGACAGTGACGACGATGGTGACAGTGACGACGATGGTGACAGTGACGACGATGGTGACAGTGACGACGATGATGACAGTGATGACGATGATGACAGTGACGACGATGATGACAGTGATGACTATGATGACAGTGACGACGATGATGACAGTGACGACGATGATGACTATGACGTCGATGATGACAGTGACGACGATGATGACAGTGACGACGATGATGACAGTGACGACGATGATGACAGTGACGACGATGATGACAGTGACGACGATGATGACAGTTACGACGATGGTGACAGTTACGACGATGATGACAGTGACAACGATGGTAACAGTGACGACGATGGTGACAGTTACGACGATGATGATAATGACAACGATGGTAACAGTGACGACGATGATGACAATGACGACGATGATGACAGTGACGACGATGATGACAGTGACGACTATGATAGTGACGATGAGTATAATAAAGATGACGGCGATGACAATTATGGTGAGGATGCTGGTAATAAGGATAAAAGTTTCGACGATGATGGCAACGACTTTGGTGGAAACAAAGACGATGGTAACGTCTTCATGATGAAGAGGATAGTATCGACGATGAAGACCACGGTGATAACAACTGGGCTGATGAAGATCCATATTTTCAAACAAGACAAGCTGCTTACGGTTTACAAGTGAAGGAATCTCTCTCCACGACCGTTCCGTTCCCACAATTCACCTCAACCGGTTTTCCATTGGTGCAATTGGTGAAGCCGGTGCAGTTGAGCTGTATGTTCTTCCCATCAGGAGCTCCAGCACATGGATTCTCCTCCTGCCCGAGAGCTGTTGTTGGAAGAAAGGGAAAGGGAAAAAGGAGATTTGAGGAAGAAGTACAACTGGTTATTCCTGGTTAAACATAGAAAAAGCGGTGCATGACTCAACGAGTGCCGAGTGATCTATAATGAAATATATGAGTGTATCTATATGTGGGGAGCCGCCATGTTGTAGCGGCTAGACGCTCGTAAGGTACTGCCTACCCAAAAGCATGTCGTAAGAGTCGACTAAATTGGAGCTTCCTTCGAAGTGCATCTGCCTGAGAGGCAAGGAACCAGCAGTCTGCATAAAAATAAGTCAGATCGGTAAAACGTATGCACACGCAACACTCAGGTTCTGGAACAGAACAGCTGTCCAAAATTGGATGAACAATCAGAACTTTCCGCCAGAGTTTACAGCTGGTGAACGTGAAGAAGAAGCAGAAGGAGAAGATAATTGTTTGGCTGATTTGTGTGTGTGTGTGACAAATATACTTTCAATAGTTTGCCATCGCGTACCCAGCGGTCTGCTCCCGATACTAATTTGAAAACCAGCCCTAGCCGGTCTGCTGCCAAATCGCCCGCAGCTATGATCGAACCTGATACAGTGGACTTCTAAAGCTTTTTTCTTATAACAAGTTAGAAAAAAAAGATACGTCTCATCTGTTTAATCAGTTCTGTAGATATGTTTCAAATGTATGTGTATATAAGTTGTACCACACAAAGATATCACACAAAGCGATAAACACCAAGTGAAACAAAGTGCCACCATGCGGATGAAGATCACCCTTGTAGAGGTCACAGAAACCTCGTTCAGACGTAAGGCCATATTTATGGACCGGTTATATTTAGGGCCCCCGGCAAAAGCCAGGATGGGGCTTGAAATAATTGCATCTCACATGGAGACGCCATGGTTAATTGTTCAAATTTAAATTTAATCCGTACAATGGATTATTTAGGTTTACTGCCTTCCCTTTCCAACTAAGATATCTGTGGTGTGCCCGAGGGACCTGCTACTGTTTCTCCTTCATCCAACACATAAGATTGATTATCTAGTGTTCACTGGGGATTATATCGCTTTTCCCATATTTGAAAATAATCCGCATTGTGAGCAGCACGATTGTTATAGAGGTGAACGACATTTGGAGTGTCTAAGTGGTGGGGCTGACAGCGTCTGTCTGTCTGTCTGTCTGTCTGTCTGTCTGTCTGTCTGTCTGTCTGTCTGTCTGTCTGTCTGTCTGTCTGTCTGTCTGTCTGTCTGTCTGTCTGTCTGTCTGTCTGTCTGTCTGTCTGTCTGTCTGTCTGTCTGTCTGTCTGTCTGTCAGCCTGCCTGCCTGTCTGTCAGCCTGTCTGTCTGTCTGTCTGTCTGTCTGTCTGTCTGTCTGTCTGTCTGTCTGTCTGTCTGTCTGTCTGTCTGTCTGTCTGTCTGTCTGTCTCGTCCGTCTGTCTGTCTGTCTGTCTCGTCTGATTGTCTGCTGTCTGTCTGTCTTTTTGTCTCGTCTGTCTGTCTCGTCTGATTGTCTGCATCGTCTGTCTGTCTGTCGGTCTGTCTCGTCTGCCATCTTCTGTAAACGTGCTTAGTAGATATTTAAAGGAAACAAATGGATCAGGAAATGTAAATATATATATAAGTCCTTTCACCATCATGTGCCATACCGGTAAGCCTAGGTTGTCATGTTTTCCTCATCTCACTTTAATCATGGATCAGTTCAATGTTTTTCTCTCGCCCCATCCATCTGGATAGGCCATCTAGGTATTTATCTCTTTGCCTCCCTTTTACCTCTTCCTCTCTTTTCACCAATCTTCCCAGTTGTCACCAAGTCCATTTCTTCTCATAATATTTCTCAGAAATGTTTACTATCTACGCCTAAATTTTTAAAAAAGTTCACAACTTTCATCTATCTCGATGAGGATTGCTTCGTTTGCTCTTTCGCCTGTGTCTGTTTGGATCCAGTAGCAGGACAAGTGGAGACGACATGTGAGATGAAAAGAAAAAAAAAAAAAAAAAAACAAAAAAAAAAAAAAAAGACGAAAGAAAAAAAAAAAAAAAAAAAGGAAAGGGGAGGTGAAGTCAGGTGTATTGGATGACCAGGTTGTTCTACGTGCCACACCGTGCTCTTTACGCTCCACCAGCACGTAGCTGGTACTCGGTATCAGGTTCCTTGAACCACGACCGGCTCCAGCTGACGGGCCGTGCTGCTGATCTCACCGGGTCGGGCTTACGATGCGTTAACGCTGCGGTTCTCAAACAGGAAGGCTAACCATTTGACCACCACCCTCACCTGGTTTAACCAGCCTGTCAAACTGCAGCATGCTGGCTGGCGGCTACTCGGAGTCTCAGGTGAGAGCTGGCCGCCAGGCTTGAGCCAAAGGCAGGTGAACTGTCCTGAGACGGACATGACTAACCTCCAAAACCGGAGTTACTACCAATACATGGCATACCCCCACCCCTTTTTTTTTTTTTTAAACCACTGACAAGAAGAACGAAAAGATGTTTTTAACATTGAAAACTGCCAAAAACATAACCAATTACTGCCTTATTCATACCACTTTGCGGTGTAGGCAGGCGTGGGAGGTGGGGTGGGGGGGGGGGCCTTGAGCCTGAGGATTTACGGCCGTATGGCAAGTGCTGTCGCCACGACTGTGCAGGTGAGAATTTTTGTTTTGCCCCTGGCAGAAATAAATCTCCAGCCTTACCGAAGATTCGATCCCGGGTCTCCCGCGTGAACACGCAGCATTCTAATCGTTCGTCCAGCCGCTTTTCAACACTGAAAAGTAGAGGCCTCAAATTCTGGTACTTAAGGCGAAAAAAAAAAAGCTTCAGATATCAGATATCGTTTGAATACTGTAATAATCGATAAAAAAAAAATACTGTGTTTCATTATCGGAACTCTGGTAGCGTAGTGGTTAGACGTTAGCCTGCCGGCCCCTGTGTATAGTGTTCAAGTCTACACCGACGACGATTTTGTTTTCTAAATTTACCATGGCACCCAAGTCGATCCAACCTAAACGGGATGCTAGATAATATTAGAAGATGTAAAGCCGGCCGGCGTGAAGTTAAAAAAAACCTCACCTATCTTCTTTTTCTTCTATTTGTATTTAGTACTGGAATGCCGCGCTACTTCTGCCCCGCCCCCCCCCCAAGGGTTTGGGGGAGGGAGGGTGGGGGGGGGGGGGAGTACTTCATTAACAATCCTGCTCGTGTTGATTCTGGGTCCCCACTATAGGGAGAATAGACCCACTATCTCCTTGACAAGTTTAGTTGCGTATCCTTTACAGGACGTCGCAGAACCAACCCCAACAGCCCCTGGCTTTTGTATGGTTTTTCTAGGCAAATTTACGTCCAGTAGTTTGCCATTGCATCTGGACGGTCGGCTTTTTTGATACCACTGTCGAAACCAACGAAAGGCGCATGGCCCGCAGCTGGGATCGAACCCAGAATCCCGGCTTTACGAAGCGTTCGCATCGACTTAGCCACAGAACCCACCCCCGTGACAAGCAGGTTCTAAAAAACGATTAAATAGAGATGTTTTGATTGAAGTCGTAGTTCATCTGCCTGAGGTAACGAACCAATAGTCTGCATACAAAATAGATCTCTAAAAATGATGTGCATGCACAACTCCAGTTCTGGAATTAGAAACGACAGATTTTTTTAAAGTGGACGAACAACCGCAACTTTCCACGGAGGTTAACGGACTGTGAACGAGAAGAAGATTAATAATCCACAGACAAATACTCACTAACATACAGCGCCAATCCCCACACAGAGACCACCAAAGACAAATACTCACTAACATACAGCGCCAATCCCCACACACAGAGACCACAAAAGACAAATACTCACTAACATACAGCGCCAATCCCCACACACAGAGACCACAAAAGAAAAATACTCACTAACATACAACGCCAATCCATACAAACAGAGACCATCAAAGAGAAATACTAACATACAACGCCAGTCCCCACACACAGAGACCACCAAAGACAAATACT
>CAJHNH020000047.1:0-42500 GCA_905116865.2 Candidula unifasciata | reverse complement strand
CAGCCTGATCAACTACCAGCGCAGGCGTTACACATGAAAATATCTGAAGTGAAAGCAAGAGGCCTCCCTAAGGATATGGACTGATTACATTAAAGAGCTTCTGCACCGACTGGGAATGACAAAATCCAATGCTGCCCGTCAATCAATGGATCGCAAACTGTTTCTCTAGCACAACGCTCAACGGCAGAGGTCGAAATTGACGATGTGATGATGATGAATAACAGAGATGAGCCGTTGGTTACATTTCTTAGTATAATAAAGGGTCGTGCATGTGTTAATGATAACAATGATTATATAACCATTTATCAGCATTATCAGCCAAATCCTCACCCGCCTTTGCATGCTGGGGTACATCCGGTACTTGATTTGATTTGATTCAAGAACCGACATCGCAGCACTCGGGGCATTGCCATAAGCGCTTCCTCCTCATCTTCAGCAGCCAGCGAAGAGTTCCGATACTAATGGTGCCAGTAGCATTCTGATTAAACGTCCGTCTTGCCTTACCTTTGAAGGTCGTGAGTTGGCTTCCTTGTGGAGCCGAACTTCTCTTCAAGAATGACCTTGGCTCCCAGGTCGACCACGCCTTGAGTGAGTACCGGGTGCAGTATCGGGAAGTAGAGGCGGCCGGCGTAATGCTGACCACATCACCCATCTTGTGCCGATTGGTCTATAAAATATAGGTCTAGCCCTATATGCCCTATACGCCTAAAGGCGTTTAAAAGGGTCCTTTACTTTACTTACTTATTAGACATAAAACATGTTGAGAAAATAGGAGAATGAAAAAAATATAATTAGACTGCCTTTACATTGGAAATCACAGAAGCATTCTTTATGTTTAGATAAAAGACACACACACACGCACACACACAGAAACACTAAGAAGGAAACTAGAGTTATAGTTACACAGATGGGGCGGACATGGAGGGGGGGGGGTGGATTGGGAATGGGTGGGTGCTAGGTAATGTAGCAAAGAATAGGACGATTAAGCCTGAGTTGGCGGAGGGCCTATGCTACACTGGGATGATAAATGATAGAAGCAGAAGAAAAAGAAAATAAGACAGTCAATAAAGAGTGTTTTCCCAGCTCCCAACCACTTTCTAACTGGCCAGGCGCAGAAAACCGCGCCCCCTCAGCTTGAAATTGACGGGTTGAAATAAAGATGTGGCTAAAGCTTTGCATTTGTATATTATTTAGGGCAGTATTTCTCAAACTTTTCTTGGTCGTGGCGTTTTTTTTTTTTTTTTTCAGTTAAAATGTTTCCATTGCGCTTTCACCTAAGTAAAAGTATGACCATTCGTGTCTTGGTTTAATTAATTATGAAGCTTTCACAATATTTCGCTTCACCCCGGTGAAGAAGTCGCTAGTCTTCGGGGCGCCGAGGCGTACAGTTTAGGAATCACCGATCTAGGGTGACATCAGACTAACGTTTTTTTTTTTTTTTTTGGTCCTTTCATTTAATCCACGAATGTTCGTCAAATCTTGTGAATATATTTACAATGCTAGTTTTCTCGAGACCCGAAAAACCTCAGTCTGATATGTGGTTACATTTCATATACCGTCAGTGCAATGGCGTCGAGACAACGTTAAAATGACTCAAAATAAATGACTCAGTCGAATATCTGCGTACAGAACCAGCCCCGCCCGCCAGGTCATCTTTTACTATCGCAGGCATCTCACCCCAATTCCTCGATACGTGTTAAATTTCACATTATAGATCCCTTGTCCACGTGTCTTTTGGTCTGGCTTTCTTTCAGTGCCCTTCAGAGTTTTTTCCATCGGCTACCCAATGGCTCGCCGGCAGACGACGTCGTCGTCTGTCGGGCAGTATTTAGGTCTGTCTTCTTTCATCTCATCAACTTTCCAAGAGTCCTTTTTAGGGCGTTTAGTGGCGTGAAGTGTTAAGCCATTTTATATGGCGCACATAACCTAGTCACGTGACAATTTTTGTTCTAGTTGAGCAAAGTACCATTTGAGGTTACCAGTGCCAAAACATCCTAATCTTGTTAAAGTATCTTGTTTAAGTGCTTCATCATCATCATCATCATCCCGAAACACTACGTGTCGTTGGGTCACCAGTTTCTGTTGACTGCCCGATCAGCTCTCTCCACCTCTGGCGCGTCAGTTGCGATGGACTTTAATGTTGTAAGCCTGGGGCCTGTGCAGTCAGTCAGGTTCTGTAACCAGGTCTTTCTTGGTCTGCTTCTTCTCCTCTTTCCCTCTTCTGAGCCCTGTAGTATTGTTTTTTGAGCGGCCGTTTAAGCGCCCAAATAACAATAACAATAATGATGACGATTATGATGCTAAAAGGCAAATGAATATAGTAAATTATCTGAAAAAAATATGTTATGCGTAGACACAAACTAAAAAAAAAATAAAAAACCCAATAAAAAAACCCCACACGTCTCGATGTTTTTAGACGGAGGAAAGGATGGGGGGGGGGGGGGGGGGTTAGATACTATAAAGTAGGAGGGAGGAGCAGATACATTCTAAAATATGTAACCCTGTACAAGTGTTACTTACCTGGCTTATTGCGATCACCACATCTTCTTAACCCTGGTTCGCAGTTAAATGCTAATTGTCTACCGCATCAGAGCAATATCTGTCAAAGGATTAACAGCCTCTGCACCTAGGGCAAATATCTACCAACATGATTCACTGCATCGTTCACATACAGTCAGACTTATCATCACGGGGACAACATGATTCACGTCATCTTTCACATACAGTCAGACTTATCATCATGGGGACAACATGATTCACGTAATCTTTCACATACAGTCAGACTTATCATCACGGGGACAACATGATTCACGTCATCTTTCACATACAGTCAGACTTATCATCACAGGGACAACATGATTCAAGTCATCTTTCACATACAGTCAGGCTTATCATCACGGGGACAACATGATTCACGTCATCTTTCACATACAGTCAGACTTATCATCACGGGGACAACATGATTCACGTCATCTTTCACATACAGTCAGACTTATCATCACAGGGACAACATGATTCACGTCATCTTTCACATACAGTCAGACTTATCGTCACGGGGACAACATGATTCACGTCATCTTTCACATACAGTCAGACTTATCATCACGGGGACAACATGATTCACGTCATCTTTCACATACAGTCAGGCTTATCATCACGGGGACAACATGATTCACATCATCTTTCACATACAGTCAGGCTTATCATCACGGGGACAACATGATTCACGTCATCTTTCACATACAGTCAGGCTTATCATCACGGGGACAACATGATTCACGTCATCTTTCACATACAGTCAGGCTTATCATCACGGGGACAACATGATTCACGTCATCTTTCACATACAGTCAGACTTATCATCACGGGGACAACATGATTCACGTCATCTTTCACATACAGTCAGACTTATCATCACAGGGACAACATGATTCACGTCATCTTTCACATACAGTCAGGCTTATCATCACGGGGACAACATGATTCACGTCATCTTTCACATACAGTCAGACTTATCATCACGGGGACAACATGATTCACGTCATCTTTCACATACAGTCAGGCTTATCATCACGGGGACAACATAGAGGCTCACACCCTGATCAACCATACATACTTTCAAGCACTACTGTAAACAGTTTTGCTACTTGTGGCTAATTACAAACAAGTAGACTAAATGTTTGCGTCTCCATAATGAAGGTTGGCTGCATTACATCCAGTATTTTCACTCTATTTTCACTTAGGACACTTTACCACCTAGAGGGCGGAACTGCCAAAATACTTTCATCTAAAATCCTATAGGGCGGGGAGGGGCTACTCCTAGTTGACGAGCTCCATCGAAGTCGGAGTGCATCTGCACGAGAGGCATGGAATAAACAGTCTACGTACAAATAATCTTGATGTGTACAAACGGATGTGCACGCACAACTCAAAAACTGGAATTCTGAAGCAAGACCAAAGTACAGAAATGGACGAACAACCAACATTTTGTCCTGGGGGGGGGGGGGGGGGGGGGGGGAAGGGCCGATGAACAACCACAAAATATATTAACGTTGCAGAGGCGAATAACAACTAACTATAATTACACATTACAAATATTATAAAGTGTCAAAAAATACCTGTAAAGATAAAATATATAGAGTTAAGCAAGCTGGGAAGGGGGTGGCAGTGGTGGGGGTGGGGGTGCTGAACCTCTTTACGTACTTAATACTGAGGATGAGGTTTTGGAGGATATTCCACAGTGACGCGAAAAGAGAGGCGGACTTTTAATCATGTGTTGCAACTGGAACTATTGGCAAATCAACTATTCGTTGGTTGCCGAAGAAGAGGACAGAGCACCTGTGGGAATCTCCCGAGTGCAGTGATGTCAGTTGTTGAATGATTCAATGAGTCATTTATTCATTCACATATAATTATTATGAGGTGGGGGAGGGGTGCTCTAGGGGCTGAAGCCTAGGTTGCAGCACTACAGACAAGTAGACACATTGTGTGCGTCTCCGCAATGAAGGTTGGCTGCAGTACATCCATTTTTTTCACTTTGGGCACTATAACACCCAAAGGGCGAATCTGCCAACACACTTTCATCTAAAATCCTAGGGGATTAAACTGCCCACAGTTTTATCTAAAACCCTCCAGTTACGACACTCGGCATTCCCAAGGGGTATTTATTCTACTGTCCCGCGTGTCTCGTCAGTCTACTGACAAGACATCGACATGGCTATTTCTAGATACCAAGCTGTGATTTTGTGTATTTGTGTGGTATTGCTTTATTTATGAATGTGCTGATGAAAGCTCCTTAGCCGCAAAAGTTCACGTTTCGTTTGTGTTCGTTATATTGTGAAGCTTGCTGATAGACTTTTCGTTCGGTTTTATATCTTTTCTTGCAGTACATTCAGTGCGGTCTGTAGAAATATGACTTTTTGATGCACAAATGTCGTCCACGGCGTTACACTCGTACGGCTGCCTAATAATAATAATAATAATAATAAAATAAAAAAAGAAAACGTAAAGGACCCTTTTCCAGGGCATATAAGGCTTGACATATATTTTATAGACCAGTCGGCACTTGGTGGGTGATATGGTCAGCGTCACGCCGGCTAACTTTACTTCCCAGCACTGTACCTGGTACCTTTTCAAGGCTGGGTCGAAATGGAAGCCAAGGTCATTTTTGACAAAAATGTATGGCCCTATCAGTACCCGAACCCACGACCATCCGACAACACAGCGCCTCTACGGCGATCTAACAACCAGCTTAAGCAAACCGCGCACAGTGAAAACCGAAACACAGTGCTCGAGGATCATGAAATTGTTTAACGCATTCACTAACGGCTTAGCCCCAGAGTTGCGTAGATTGCCGTAATTTTTTTTCCTTCTGGAAACAGCTTTCTTGTATCTAACTTAAAACTAAGGGGTCTCCGTAGCGTTTGCCTCGCGCTCTGAAGGTGGTGGGTTCGCTCCACGGCTGCGCCCTTCAGTTCACAACTGATATCCTTAGATATCGTCGCCGAAGCTACGGAGCGTGAGTTCTGTTTGGCGCTCGCGACCGACGGCTAGCCGTTCTGCACGGAGCGACAGAGCCATGTGGGGAAGGGCGATTTTATTGTTAAGGGAGGCAATTCAAAATTGACTCGTCCAGAGTTTAAATTACGTGACGGGGGGGGGGGGGGGGGGGAAGAAATTGTTTACGAATTTTAGAAAGGCTTGTGTGTGGTATTGCACACACATACTCTAAAAATAGGTTAGGAAACTGCGGTAGCAGATTCGTAAATGCATAAATACATTCGGTCTGTCAAACGGGCTATAAAGAAATCCAGCCCGACTTAACATTGCCTGCAACGTTTATCTAGATACAACAACAGAAACCATCAAGGATGCACTGACATAGATACTGCTTATGTCATACCCTGAAGAAAGAAAATATACACTCCGATCACAGGCCGTTTCTTGGAAAACCCCAGGCAACTGCCTGCCCTAATCTAATCCTGTACAGAACTTTTAATATTTTTTAAACGTGATTCATACTTCCTGTTATTGCAAACATGTTATTATGGTTAGTGACTATCATCATAACATTCCGGACAGATCCAAAGATGCTCCGATCTCCTCCTCAGTAGATCCATAAATGTAAAACGACTGATGACGCCTGTTCTGTGTTGATTAAGGGAAACGTCAAGGCTGCACCCCAATGTCCATCAGCCTTGACAGGGATACGGAGTCATGCCCTTTGGCGCGCTCGTCATCACAGTAAGTACTGCGCATGGCATTGACAACATCGCTTCTGTCCAGTACTGGACCAGCCATTGCAACTGCAGTGTCTGCAGGCTAATCTGCACGCTCATTTCCTCGACCACCCACAAAACCTGTCACAAAAATGAAGGTTAGGGTAGCCATTCACAAAGCGCTTAGTGGTGCAAACCCTTCTTGTAACCAGCCTGGACTTTTTGAAGCGTATTTATCGAGTCACGAAGCATGCACGCATTGAGCTGAGTTGAGTCAATAAGTGACATCACAGCACTCATGGCATTCCCATGCCTGCCCCGTGCTCATCTTCATCAGCCAGTGCAGTTCCAATACTGATGGTACCGGTCACAATCTGGTTAAAAGTCCGTCTTGCCTTTCCTCTGAGTGTAGTGAGCCGGCCAGACCCTTTAGTTACACCCAGGTGCCTCATTCTCTCCAGGCCACAATAATCTTCTTTCTCTACTGATTCCGTTGCTTGTTCCTAAAGGGCCTTGACCACATCTGCCTTGTCATGTATCAATTCACCACCCAGTGGTGCGGATCCAGTAAATATGTCTGCCTGTTCATTATCCAGAGTATGCCCCCCCCCCCCTTCATGACCTTTTAAGTGAAGCTAGCCAATCTGCTGGAAGTATGCACGCTTGAGGACCAAGCCATGCTTGTTAAAGCCATAGTTCCCATTGAAAGAATGCTAGTTGTAACAGCAAAGGCGCCATTCATCTTCTTGATGATTTTCCTCCTTGAGCTTAAGTGAATGCCCCTGCACTTCGTTAGCCCCGAATTACTGACCCATCTGTGTAAACTCTAGCATCACCTTCGTCTGTGTTTTCCTCAAGAGTTCTGACTCAAGTGTCCAAATGCCAGAAGTCTACTCTCTAAAGCTTACATCAGGTGTGATGTAGACTGTAATAGTAATGTTTGAAGCAGGAGGCATATGTATCCGTTCAATTCCAAAATGAATGTCAGTAAGGCGGCAAACATGTTCGATAGCGTCCTCGGCGCAACCATACAGGATTGATCTTGTTTTAGGACTTTTTTTAAACTTGAATAATCCCTCGTGAAGTGGAAGTCGAGGGTCAGACTTCACTTTGAGAAAAGCAATGGCGTTGGATAGCTTGATTTTGTTTTCTAATGTGGGAAAATCCTAGAGGTATCGCGTGGATTTACAAGAGGTGTCTCTAGCGCATCCAAGAATAATGTGCATTGCCTAGTTTTCACCCCCCCCCCGCCCCCCTAATATTCTGTGTGGGACGCACTGTCACGGTGGCTAGTGCATATGCAATAGTGGAGAGATCGAACCCATGAAATAACATTACAAGTAGCCATTGCCACAGTTTCCATAACTTTAATTTCAGAGAAATCTTCCTTGGCTTAAGTTATAATGTGGCCTACGCCCGGCTCTCTAGCGTAGTTGGCTAAACCGGACTGCGCGGAGACCGAGTGACGAACTCCTTGTGGTCCGGGTTCAATCCCGGGGGTAGGCAGGAAAGCCACATTTCTCCCAGATTTACGGTATTTACAATGGAATCGAGGCCGAAAGATTGCGATGTCCATAATACCGAGCTTACGGGTTAACAACTCATGGCTCTTGGATACTAAAACAAACAACAATGTGGCCTACGTGTTTTTTTTTTTTTATGTATGAGATGAGTTCCATTAACTGACACATTAGCTGGTGGAAAGTATCTTTGTTGTATGCATCCTCTACATCTATGGCCACTGCACAATATTCTATTTATTTCTCAGTGTGCACATTATTATTATTATTATTTTTTTTATAAAGCACTTGGAAGTTGGCGTGGATCTGAAGGTCATGGGTTCAGGCCCTGGCGGAGCTGAGCTTTTTACAAAAAGCCTTAAATAGGTGTCAGGTGAAGTCATGGGAAGTAAAGCGGCTGGCGTGAGGCTGACATTACCAACCAAGTGCCGATGGATCTAAAAATACAGGCATAACCCTATACGCATGAAGATGTGGAAAAGGGACCTTAACTTACTTTTGTTTTATCTATCTATCTATCTATCTATCTATCTATCTATCTATCTATCTATCTATCTATCTATCTATCTATCTATCTATCTATCTATCTATCTATCTATCTATCTATCTATCTATCTATCTATCTATCTATCTATCTATCTATCTATCTATCTATCTATCTATCTATCTATCTATCTGTCTGTCTGTCTGTCCGTCCGTCTGTCTGTCTATCTATCTGCCCGCCTGCCTGTCTGTTTGCAATCTATCTACGTCATTGAAGGTTAGAATTCTTCTTCTTCTTCTTCTTCACTTCCTCTTCTACCGCTGTGGGTGTCGAGGGAGATATAAGGTTCTGTTTCTAGCTCTTCTGGCCGCCTCGACCATAGGCACATCGTGCTGTTGTAGAGTTTCTCTGATGTTATCCTTCCATCTTGTTCTTGGTCTACCTCGTGCTCTACGTCCTTCTTCTCTTTCCATGTATGCTTTATACGGTATGGTGTCACAAGGCATTGTCTCTAAGAGAAGAATTCTTGCTTGCTACATACATCTAGCTTTAACATATGGCTGTAAGTCCTGGACAATCGGCAGGCAGGCCAAACAATTTCTTGAGGCCTCAGAGATGTGGTTTTTTTTTTAGAAGAATGCTTAGAATACCTTGTACAGCCAGAATGTGCAACGAAGAGGTTTTGAAAGAGGCGGGAGAGCGAAGAAAACTTATCACAGACATCAGAAAGAGACATCATTTTTCGGCCATGTTATGGGAAGAGGGAAAACGGAAGATGGTGTGACCACTGGAAAGATCTGTGGAAGGAGGGACAGAGGAAGACAACGAGAGAAGATTAATGACAGTCTTGTGGCATGGAGGTGTGTCAACACACGAACTGATACATGCTGTAGGAGTTCGCGGATTGTGGAGAGGCATGATCGCCCACGACAGTCGACAAGGCACCTGATACCTTTTTTTGGCGCGTCTGTCACTCTGAATGGTGGTTTGAACTTGGACCTTATTTGGGTAGCAATGCTTACTTACCATTACTTTTGCTACTCCGGTGTCATTTTTCATCGCCACAAAGAATTATATAGTTCTGCAGTCTGTGACTGCCTATTAGTTCCCCTGTCCTGCATCCGGACAAACCCCTCCTGTAATATTCAACCTCCATAGGTCCCCGCATTATAAAGGAAGCAAAACTGGTTCCTCCTCCCTCCCCCCAAATCATAAATAGAAGTTCCCTTTTGAAAGCTTTTTAAAAATACTAATACATGTAATATTTCAACAAAACAACGATTTATTTGCCATTCGGTACCTTATTATTGTGCACTTAAACAAATGTTCGGCCCCTTGGGCACCGTATCCACCGGCCCCGCCCCAGAAAATGTGAAAGGGACCATCCTCCCCTGTCAGTGTTTTCTTTATGTCCTTTCCCTGTCTCAAGCTGCTTGTCACTCTCTCAGGATTATACGCTCTTCTATGCGCATTCACAAACTTGACAACGATTTGAGTGTTGTTGTTTCTGCTTCTGCTTTTGTCGTTGTGTCGGCTTCACAATGCCGGGGTACCGGGTTCGATCGCGGACGATTTGTCTTGGGTTAGTTTCAACAGTAGAACCGAGAGCTGACTGTTCAGGAAGCAATGGCAAACTACTGAACGTTAAATGTGCCCCAGAGAATACACAACAGCTAAAAACTGCTGTGGTAGGTTCTGCTATGTCCTGTAAAGGATACGCAACTAACTTGTCGAAATATTCCGAGTTCCCTTCAATATACAATGGTACTTTGGTATATGTTCGCTTTGGTACACGTTCAACTTGTTAAACGTCCCGTTTAGACTCGAAAACTGTTGTTTCGTATACAACCTTCGTTTGGAATACGACCTGCGTGCTATAACTTTTATCCAAATTAGTCACGACACCGCGCGCTATCTTTGTTTACTGCTCTCGAGAGAAAGATACAGATAAATGGCAATGATTTTGCAGAGAAGTATGACCCCAGCAAAGCTCAAACAAGCCGCAATAACACTGTCTAGAATGACCATTGTCACATTTCTGAAACATCATGGGGAGAAGGCAGAAGCTAATTTCTGTGGACAGATTTTTTCTTCTTCTTCTGCCTTTCTAACCCCCTATGGAGCATAGGTCCTCAACCAACTCACGCCAAGTTGTTCTATCCTTTGCTATCGCATGCAGCTCTCCCCATCTTTTTAACTTCCTTCTCCAGCTCCCTTCATGCATTTTTTTTCTTTTTGGCTTTTCTTTTTTCCTTTGTCCCTGTGAGGTTCAATGCAAAGACATTGTAGTTATACTGTTCTCTGGTTTTCTCAATGTGTCATATCCAACGCCAGCGTCTTTTCTCCACCTCTTGGTCCACTGGACAGATTTTTAGTAAAAGTCAAAGCTGATGAACCTCAGCCAGGTCAAAGTAGCAAAGAGAGACACCCCTCCCCCCTGTTTTTGTTTACACATTGGGCATCCCCATGCGTGCTCAGTCCTCTGATGCAGCAGCCACATCAGTGCACCTCAACTGACTGTTCCCATGAGTAGTTGGTTTGCTTATATTATCTTGTGTGTTTACTCCGAAGACGGCATAGATGTGCTTCACCAAACTTGACTCCTCGGTCACGCAGTCGTGTTAGCGTCATAGATGCGCAAGTATTTCCCAACCTAGTCCGTACAGCGTTGATAATGTCCATGCTTCTTCCCATTTGCATTGGTGCCATTCGTTACTTGCCAGCTGGTCAGCTCTTTCATTGCCATTTACTCCTGCGTACCCAAGTGTATATATAGATCGAGATAACAGAGGTTACCTGCCACTTTCGAACGAAATGTCAACTTCTGTCATCGAAATAGTGGCTGAAACATCTGCAAATTTTCTTCACTCACTGGAATTTTTATAGTTTTACTGTGTCCATCTTTGATAAAGTAAATCTTTCAATCCTAAAGAACGCATGATCTATGGAAGTGGTCGGCTCTTTAGCGGCCTGAGTGCAGCCATAAATCAAGTTTCTTGTCAGAAATCTGGCTTAAAAAAACAAAAACAACAGTAATCTTCCTGCTGCTGAGTGTTGGCTCTTGTGGCTAATGACTTTGCCGACTACTGGTCTAAGGAATTGCATCGAGTGGTCTGATATCAGTTCTTAGCTTAACACTCTCAGGTAGATTTACTCCGAAGGACACCCTTCCCTCTCCATTAGTCTCCTTTTACGACCTGCTTGTTAGGTGGGGAGTAGGTCCATTGCTCCCCCTTCCTCCCAAATAGGACTCTGTAACCCTACAGGGAATCTTTCTTGTTCAGTTCTCTGGTCTTTTTGATAAATCTCTCCACTTGTTTTAGTTATCAGAATAATTCAACTGCAAAAAGGGCAATAACTCCATAATTATAACAGGAGCCCTAATATTGTGATAGTAAATTCCCACCAGAAGGGTGATACCGATGTGAATTTGGGGACTTTCCACGCTTTCCTGTCCTGTGCAATCTTCGTTGCAGTTTTCCTTGTCAGAGATGCAGCACTCAGTTCACTTTCAAAGCACCAACATTGATGCAAGTTTACTAGTTGGTCAGTAAATTAGTCGACAGATTATCATCATCACACATCAAAACATTCAGTCCACAAGTGTTCAGATCCCTCCTTCAGTATTTCACTCACCGTGTGGTGGCTTAAGATACCAGTTCTGTGTCGGTTTACTATTCTTTCTTGTGCCTCTGTGTAGCGCTCTTGTCAACTTCACCCCTTTTGAGGTTACGTTAAGGTGGTCTTGTCAGTGTCACAATCATTACTTGATTCATTTAATTGAGCTGCCACACTGCTGGCATTCAGTATATCAGCCTTGCCCATTGCTCGTTCTTTTCCACGTGAGGATCATTTGCAAGTCTGTCAGCGCGTTCACTGCCCTTTACACCAGAATATCCAGAACAAAAAGGAAACTGAATTTTGTCAGCCTAAATCAATTCAGGAACTCCACCCAATGTCTGCGTATGCAACTCTTTTCTAACTTCTTGAGCATATTCACTGAGTCGCTGAGAAAGCAAGCCCGGGTGAAAGTATATTTTTCTAATCAGGTTATTGCTTTAGTTACTGTCATGACCTCCACAGTCAAACCGCTTGTCACCCTGGCGAAGGCACCGCAGTCTTGTTTGAGAGTTATTCCTTCCACCTGATCAGTAAAAGCTCACGAGCTCCTGACATTTCAAATGACAGACCTGTCTGTGTAGATGATCACATCGCCCTCACAAGTTTACTGAAAACGTGAACTTAAGTCACCTCTCACTTTTGTACGAAAAAAAAAAAAAATTCTGTTACAAATTCTAAAATGGCATGATAAAATAAATAATACATCAATGGCGTTCTAAACACAGGACATTCATGTGAGCAACAGATAACCTGGCCCCAATATGGAACGCAATTTTGTGTGTGCTTATTTTAAGGCCGCACCCTGGCGGTAATCGGGGGCCCTAATATAACCAAAACAGCTGAACAGGGTTTCTGGGAAGATAGATTTGTCTCCCCCTCCCTTCCTATCTCACTCTTTCTTTCTTTCCACCTCCTCTCTCTCGGTCCATATCCTATCTCTTTATTTCTCCCCCCTTCCCCCCTCTTCAAAATATTTATTTTTTGGTGAAAAAGGGGGGGGGGGTGGGTGGGTTGCACATGCATTTATTTTTAAGGTAACACAAATAATCCATGACAGTATGGCACATTGGAAGATAATATAAAAAAACCGAGATAACTACCTGTGAAAAGAAGGTCCAGGAAATAGCCTGGTAAGAAGGTAACAAAGGAAGGGGTGTTCTGACAAAGCCAACACTTTTATTGAGGTCACTCATTCCTCAGGAGAAACATATTACCTTCTATTTTTACACTATTTCGTTACAAGCCACTGAGCACACATTTTGCATACATATGCCCTGTGGATAACTAAGGCATATTATGCAATTTCAAAATTTTTTTTCTGGTTAGGTTGAGCAGTTTGCCAGTGCCCTGAATGGTCGGCTCTCAATATCACTGTTAAAAACCAATGCATGGCGGTCTGGTGCCAAATTGCCTGCAGATGGGATTAAACCAAGTAGCTAACAATTACAAAACACACTTGCAAAGCCTAAGCCACACACGATGACTGGTTTCAAAGATATGGTATGTTTAAAAAGTTAAATAGTATCAATTACATCCTTTTTTAGGACGAAATTTTTTGTTATTTGAAGCCCCACCCTGGCTTTTGCCAGGGGCTGCAATATAGGCAGGCCATAAATATGGCCAATTGTTTGAACGCGGTTTCTGGGACCTCTCCACAGTGATCCTCATCCACATGGTGGCACTTTGTGTCATCGGGTGTTTATTGCTTGTGTGATGTCCTAGTGGGGTAGAAAGTCAGTCAGTCAAAAGTTAAATATATTTTTAAGGGAAGTAATTCATGAGTTAACCATGTCGTTAGGGAGGTTCGAAGTCAATAACAATATTGCATTAGAGAAAAAAAGAGAGATTTTGTCATAATCTTGTAAAAATAATAAATCTGATGACAGTAAAAGCGTGCAGTAGTAGTGTGTTCAGTCATTGTTGACATATGAGGTTTTTAACTGACTAAAGTGATTGATATGTGTTATTAAGACTAACAAGTAGAAAATTACACACACACGCACAATTTTTATTATTTTTAGAGTCTTGTGATTTACACATCTAAAGTAGTCCTGATACGGGACACAATTTTTTGTTATTTTAAAGCCCCTTCCCGGCTGTAGTCGGGGGCCCTATTATTATCTAACGGTTTAACGTGGTTTCTGGGACCTCTCCCCGAGAGATTTTCATCCACATGGTGACAATTTGCGTCACCAGGTGTTTATCGCTTGATGGATATCCTAGTGGGGTTGAATTTCATTTCCATGGTCATTTTTACCATATTCCCGTCCCAATGTAGGCGCAGTTTTTGGTTATTTTAAACCTCCCCCTTCCTCCAGGCGGTAGTCAGAAGCCCTAATATAAACTTATCTGTTGAACAGGGTATCTGGGACTTGTGTCCAGGTGCTCGTCATCTAAATGGTGGCACTTTATGTCACTGGGTGTTGGTCGGTCATTTTGCGGTCCTAGTGGGATTGAACGTCATCACTGTCATGAGTAAGTAATTTTTGTTTGTCTGAACAACACTTTCTCTACTAATTTCACACTATTGCCTTATACACTAGCCATGCAGCCTGAACAAGCTATAGTAATCTGTATGACATCTATGACAATCAAAACAGGGCACTGTGTCAATAATGTAATCAGTATATTATAATACATCCATGTAATTAAAAAAAAACATGGCACTACATCAATAATGTAATCAGTATATTATATAACAGCCATGTAATTTAAAAAACATGGCACTACATCAATAATGTAATCACATTACTATATTACATCCATGTAATTCAAAAATAACCTGGCACTACATCAATTATGTAATTAGTATACTGTATGACACCAATGTAATTAAAAAGATGGCACTGTGTCAATAATGTAATCAGTATACTATATGACATCCACGTAATTGAAAATAAAGTAATAGGTAAACTGTATGACAGCCATGTTAAACTTTTAATTAAGACACCAAGGGTTATTATATCAAGTGTATGTGACAGAAAACAGCTGAAACATTATATATCAGCATTGAAATGGCAAATAAACGTATGGTGTGTTGTTTGGTACTGAAAGAGCTTAGCATGCTCATAAAGCCTATCTCAACAGCAGTAACTGAATCAGTCAATCAACCAGGTGTCATCCCCACAATTTGACTGTGCTAGATCTCTAAAACACCAGTAACTGATTCAGTCAATCAATCAGGTGCCATTTCCTCAAGTTGGTTGTGCTGGATCTCTAATACACTAGTAAATGAATCAATCAACCAGGTGTCATCCCCTCAAGTTGGCTGTGCTAGATCTCTAAAACACCAGTAACTGAATTAGTCAATCAACCAGGTGCCATCTCTCAAGTTGCTGGATCTCTAATACACTGTCTCTGGTCCTGGTCATACAGTCTCCAAGACTGCTGTCAATTCATCTCTTTATGTTGTCGTTGTATATGTATCTTTGTCAACCTCTTCCTCATTCGCCTTTAATATACCCCTCCAGTATGGTTTTAAAAAAAAAAAAGGCCAATGGCTTTTAATGTGAAATATTTCACTTTCTGTCTTCCTTCAAATTCTCTTTTCATTGCCAGTCTCATCAGAACTTCTGTATTTGTTTAATTTTATTACCCATAAAATACAACTTATTCTTTTGCATATCCACTTTTCCATTCATTTGGACATTCCACTTCCCTGTGCATTATTCATGTTCCATATTCTACCAGGTAAACAGCAATCTACTCTGGTAATGATTTTAAAAAAAAACCTGTATACTGTCAATAGTATTTACAATTGAACTGAACATCAAAGACTTTTATCAATAAATAAACTGTTTAGTACAAAGTACAACAGAGGGAGCCACAGGGGTGTTGTGGTTAGACACCTGCCTGCAGATCAGAAGTTTGGGTCCTGACGGAGCAGAACTTTGGTCAAAAATGACTTGGCTCCCAGGTCGACCCAGACTTGAGTGGATACCAGGTAAAGTCCTGGGAAGTAAAGGCGGTCAGCATCATGCTGATCACATCACTCATTAAGTGACAGTTAGTCCAACACACCTAAAAGTGTGGAAAAGGGTCCTTTACTTTTCCAATTACAGATGACCTTCACCACATCATGTCTACTTCTACAGCACACCTTTACCACATCATGTCTACTTCTACAGCAGACCTTTACCACATCATGTCTACTTCTACAGCACACCTTTACCACATCATGTCTATTTCTACAGCACACCTTTACCACATCATGTCTACTTCTACAGCACACCTTTACCACATCATGTCTACTTCTAAATCAGACCTTTACCACATCATGTCTACACTTTTACAGCAGACCTTTACCACATCATGTCTACTTCTAAATCAGACCTTTACTACATCATGTCTACACGTTTACAGCACACCTTTACCACATCATGTCTACTTCTAAATCAGACCTTTACCACATGATGTCTATTTCTAAATCAGAACTTTACCACATCATGTCTACTTCTAAATCAGACCTTTACTACATCATGTCTACACTTTTACAGCACACCTTTACCACATCATGTCTACTTCTAAATAAGACCTTTACCACATGATGTCTATTTCTAAATCAGACCTTTACCAAATGATGTCTATTTCTAAATCAGACCTTTACCACATGATGTCTATTTCTAAATCAGACCTCTACCACATGATGTCTATTTCTAAATCAGACCTTTACCACATCATGTCTACACTTTTACAGCAGACCTTTACCACATCATGTCTACTTCTAAATCAGACCTTTACCACATGATGTCTACTTCTAAATCAGACCTCTACCACATGATGTCTATTTCTAAATCAGACCTTTACCACACCGTGTCTACTTCTAAATCAGACCTTTACCACATCATGTCTACACTTTTACAGCACACCTTTACCACACCGTGTCTACTTCTAAATCAGACCTTTACCACATCATGCCTACACTTTTACAGCACACTTTTACCACATCATGTCTATTTCTAAATCAGACCTTTACCACATCATGTCTATTTCTACAGCAGACCTTTACCACATCATGTCTATTTCTAAATCAGACCTTTACCACATCATGTCTATTTCTACAGCAGACCTTTACCACATCATGTCTATTTCTAAATCAGATCTTTACCACATCATGTCTACTTCTACAGAACACCTTTACCACATCATGTCTACTTCTACAGCACAGCTTTACCACATCATGTCTTTTTCTAAATCAGACCTATACCACATCATGTCTATTTCTAATTCAGATCGTTACCACATGATGTCTATTTCTAAATCAGACCTTTACCACTTCATGTCTACTTCCAAATCAGACCTTTACCACAACATGTCTACACTTTTACAGCACACCTTTACCACATCATGTCTACTTCTACAGCAGACCTTTGCCACATCATGTCTACTTCTACAGCAGACCTTTGCCACATCATGTCTACACTTTTACAGCAAACCTTTACCACATCATGTCTACTTCTAAATCAGACCTTTACTACATTATGTCTACACTTTTACAGCACACCTTTACCACATCATGTCTACTTCTAAATCAGACCTTTACTACATGATGTCTATTTCTAAATCAGACCTTTACCACATGATGTCTATTTCTAAATCAGACCTTTACCACATGATGTCTATTTCTAAATCAGACCTTTACCACATGATGTCTATTTCTAAATCAGACCTTTACCACATGATGTCTATTTCTAAATCAGACCTCTACCACATGATGTCTATTTCTAAATCAGACCTTTACCACATGATGTCTATTTCTAAATCAGACCTTTACCACACCGTGTCTACTTCTAAATCAGACCTTTACCACATCATGTCTACACTTTTACAGCACACCTTTACCACACCGTGTCTACTTCTAAATCAGACCTTTACCACATCATGTCTACACTTTTACAGCACACCTTTACCACAGCATGTCTATTTCTAAATCAGACCTTTACCACATCATGTCTATTTCTACAGCAGACCTTTACCACATCATGTCTATTTCTAAATCAGACCTTTACCACATCATGTCTATTTCTAAATCAGACCTTTACCACATCATGTCTACACTTTTACAGCACACCTTTACCACATCATGTCTATTTCTAAATCAGACCTTTACCACATCATGTCTATTTCTAAATCAGACCTTTACCACATCATGTCTATTTATTCAGCAGACCTTTGCCACATCATGTCTACTTCTAAAGCAGACCTTTACCACATCATGTCTACACTTTTACAGCACACCTTTACCACATAATGTCTACTTCTACAGCACACCTTTGCCACATAATGTCTGCTTCTACAGCACATCTTTACCACATAATGTCTACTTCTACAGCAGACCTTTACCACATCATGTCTACACTTTTACAGCACACCTTTACCACATCATGTCCATTTCTACAGCAGACCTTTACCACATCATGTCTACACTTCTACAGCACACCTTTACCACATAATGTCTACTTCTACAGCACACCTTTGCCACAAGTCTACCTCTACAGCACACCTTTGCCACAAGTCTACTTCTACAGCACACCTTTGCCACATGTCTACTTCTACAGCACATCTCGCCACATAATGTCTGCTTCTACAGCACATCCCACACATAATATTTACTTCTAAAGCACATCTTACTACATACTCGCTGCAGCCAACGGCAGGTGTTCAAAATGTAACGGTTCCCTGGGTTCACCCAGCCTCTAGGTAATGGGTACTAAAGCTAAAACTATGGGGTAAATGGAGTAAAGTCGATGTTGCTAGGGGGTTGCATGCAGACGGCGACACAGGCAGACAGTTTCTTATCAGCTGTCCGTACCGGTGGCAGAGCACTTATGGTTTCTAACCGTTTGCAATGACACTGGTTCACATCTTACCACATAATGTCTACTTCTACAGAACATATTATCCCAAAATGTCTACATCTATAGCACAGCTTCACAACATAATGTCTACATCTACAGCATACCTTTACACCAGAATGGCTACATCTACAGCACATCTTACCACATAATGTCTACTTCTACAGCACATCTTACCACATAATGTCTAGTTCTACAGCATACCTCTACACCAGAATGGCTACATCTACAGCACAGCTTCACCACATAATGTCTACTTCTACAGCACATCTTACCACATAATGTCTAGTTCTACAGCATACCTCTACACCAGAATGGCTACATCTACAGCACAGCTTCACCACATAATGTCGTCTTCTGCAGCACATTTTACCACATAATGTCTAGTTCTACAGCATACCTCTATACCAGAATGGCTACATCTACAGCACAGCTTCACCACATAATGTCTACTTCTACAGCACATCTTACTACTAATGTCTACATCTACAGCAGACTTTTACCCCACAATGGCTACTTCTACAGAACATACAACCCACCTTCACCACAAAATTACCACTACAGCACATCTTTACCACACAATGTGTACTTCTGCAGGACACCTTTACCACACACATAAACTAATGGAAACTGATATCTTTGCTTAGAATAACAGGCTGGAAATAATCAAATCTTCCAGAAATATACTGCACAGAATCAACCACTCCAGTCAGACATGAACTTTTCCCATAGTTTACAAATACCAATTCGCTCTGTTCTGCACAATTCTCAGGGCTTCTCCCACCAGAAGCCACATCTGACTCATCTCCACAAACATACAGTGTGTTTCCAACACTCACACATCCACAGATCTGCCACTGAAAATCCCAAAGCATTCCCATAAATCTGAAATTCTCTTGACCACTGCAAGTGTTGATGATCTTATGCACTGCACCCCTACCTTGCAGAAGGTAAGTACTCATGCCATATTTGAAACTGAAAATATCTGCCTGACCTTTTAGATCACTCAGCCTGCTCCATGTTGCTGTGGCAGTATCTAAGCAATGAACAGTGGTTTCTGTTGAATTTTCCAACTCTTGACAAAACACCAAGATGCTTCTCTCAAATGCAATGGCACCACCTATGAGGCCATTAGCAGGAACACTTTCTAGTGTTTTGGCAGCCACTCCTGTGAAGGGCAGATCAAGCTTCTGCACCTTCTTGGTTATTGGGTGGAGGAAATACATGGAACACCCATGTGATACTAGAATATGTTCAGTACCAGACACATCTGTCACCTTCTGCCATTCTGATTCTTTCCGAATAAAAAGTTGCCCAGAAACACTAACATGTGCATTTGCTCTATTCTGCAGAGTACTAAATGTTACCCCATTTCGCCTATTAAAAGAAAAACTGCTTGACTGGAGTACACAAGATGACCAAGGACTGGCAAATGCATACAGGGTGTTATCAAAAGCAGTTAAAGTAATATAAGATGAACAAAATCCTGCAAAGGCCTTACAATGATGCCATGTTCTGAGATCAAGGACAGGCAGAACAGACATTCGGCCATCAGCGTATCCAGCAATAACAATATTTGCTGAATGACTATTTTTTCTGTGAAGAGCTGAGGATGGCCATTGTCCATGCCTCTGTCCAACACGCAAATGATATACAATTGCTCTGTCCACAGCTTCCTTTGCTTCCTGGTGCTTCCCCACCATCTCACAAGCCATTAGCATTACAATACACTCTGGGCTGACCAGTTCCAGTCTTGCAGCAGTAAGCAACTTTCCTAAGTGCTCCTTGCGATGAACAGGGTTAGATTCCGTAAGGTAGCGATCGGGAAGACAGCTGACCCACTTCAAAACTGCATCCACAACTGTGTCTTCGGTAGTAACCACCAGGTCATGACTATCAATTAGCTTTAACAAAGTATCTATCGTGATGTCCAAAAAAGCATCACACTCCTTAAAAACATCAAACTGCTTCTGCATCATTTCAAATGTTGCCTGTAAGACTTTTTCTGATCTGGTAATAAAAGCAATTTTGTAAACTGTTCCAATGTTTTCGACAGTCAAGTGTTTCAGAATAAAGCTGATGCACACATCAACCAGAAAACTGATGTCAAGTTCATGACATGCAAGCCAAAGATCTATGACGTTGCTTGAAGTAACAACATCCTTGCCTGTGTACAATGCCTCTAGAATTGTTTCAAAAGTTGCTCTAGAAAATGAAGTAAAAGTTACTGTAGTTACATTAACTCCCTTATGCTTGGGGTGCAGCAGATCTGTAAAATAGGTGGAACAGGCACACAGGATAAAACTGTGGCAATGTATCTTTGTATTTTCTATAATTACTTCCAAATCAGTGTGCCTTCCTGTATGCCACAATTTACTCATAGAATTGAATATCCCCTCCTTAATTCTGTTAGAAAAGTCTTCAGGCAAAACTTCAATTTCTTCTGCAGCTGGACTTTCATCCTGTGGCCTAGAGGCTGAATGTCCCATTGTTCATACAATGGAGTCTGGGACTGTTTGGAATTACAACTGTATTCTGGGTCCTCAAAGCTAGTTCTCTGAAAAACAAAAAACTATATTTATTATATTAAAACCTTGTTAATATGAATTTTAAGGGACATAAAATCAAAATGCTATGTTTAAAAACACTGATGCTAACCGCACACTAATAGATGTATTATGAATAATAGATTCCTGCTGTAAACCAAAATTTGTTTATGTTAAGCAAGTGTACATCTTAAGCGAGTTGGTATTAATGAGGTTTTACTGTATTACTATTATACTGTTTCATCATCAATTCTCCTTATGCCTAGTGGCACATAAGGCTTCAGAGAGGACTTTCCATGCTCTCCTGTCCTGTGGAATCTTCAGTGCAGTTTTCCATGTCAAAGATGCCGCACTCAGGTCACTTTCCATCGTTTATCCCCATGTTGTTTTTGGGCGCCCCTTCTTTCTCTTTCCCTCTGATGGCCAAGTGAGAGCTGTTGTTGCAGGTATATCAGGATTCATTCTCATAACGTGGCCAAGCCATTTCCAGCTTCTCTTTGTTATACTGTCTAGAGTTTCTTGATTTGTGATTTGAAGTAGTTTAGTGTCTGAGATTGTATCCGGCCAGAATATTTGATAATTCTAAGTAGACATGTGTGGTGGAAGGTGGATAGCTTGTGTGCATCATTTTTGGTCATTCTCCAGCATTCTGCTTAAGAAGAACTGGCAAAATGGTGCTCTTGTAGTGTCTGAGTTTTATTCCTCTTCAGTAATTGTTTGATTTCCAGATGAACATCATGGCACAGCGGTAGCAACCCATAAATGCTCCATTCTACTTCTAACTCAAGCCTGAGTCTGAAGAATCTCAGCACAGTGCATGAACTCCGCGAGGATCCTGAAATACTTTGAGTAGTAACTCAAAACTCTGCCCGGGCCGTTAGGCTACTCTTTTCGATTTCCAACTGCCAAGGAATTTTCTACATGCACAGCAATACACACAGGCATCCGATCTTTCTACCTAGAGACCAGGAAAAGTTTCTAGAAGTCCACATGACAAAAATCCGAGCCTTCACTGCAGCCTGAACCTGGGACCTCCAGCACTCGAGGCAAACGCCATGCCTCGACCAAAAGTTGCTCTAGCTTTGTTCAAGCGTGATTGTATGTCTACCTCTGTCCCTCCCAGTAGGGATACCACACTGCCAAGATATGTAAACTGTTCCACATTTTTAAGTGTTTGGTTATTTATGGTCACTTTCCTTCCAATTCACAGATTGCCATGTCACAGGGCTTGTCCTATGTTGCAGGGGTGTCAAGCTTAGTGACAGGCCAACAACATGCAGCATTTAACTAGTTGGTGTCACCGGCCTGCCATATTGCGTGTTCTATATTACAGGATGTGAGTGCTTTTAACGGTCCTAAAACATCCAGAACTATAGGCTGCACTCTCTCGTGGGATATAGGCGGCACTCTCTCATGGGGTGTAGGGGTGTTGGGGTTAGAGCCAGTTTTGCATGTTTCGGGACCATTAAAAGTGCTCACATCCTGTAGCACAGAACATGCGATATTGCCGGCCGGTGACAACTTTTAAAATACTGTGTGCTGTTCGCCGGTCACAAAGCTCGACACCCCCACAACATAGGACAAGCCCTGCTTTACGGCAATTTATGAATGGTAAGGGAAGTCACTCTCTTTCTGAGCCCAAAAAGGTGAGATGTACCACATAATGTTTATATGGTAATTTCTTTCATTAAAATGTGAATATTTCTACTTAGAAACATACATGCTTCACTAGGGTACCATTAACTCTTTACGGACGTTTAGCCAGTATACTGAAAATGAAGTCTATCCCTTACAGACGAATCACCAGTTTACTGGATCATGATAGAGACACTTTAATTTTGTTCCGTTTGTGAGGAAAACTAACTTTTATGAACCAGTTTTTGAACAATTAGGATTACCAAAACGAAGTCCTTTCGAGTGTGAAGTTTATCGTGGTTGGTGCACTACTTTGTGATTTGTTTTAGATTTTTTCTGTGCAATATAATTTTGCTGTGTGATTTTTCTGAAATGGCAGCTTCAACATTCACTGCAGATAGAGCTCAAAGAATGACAAAGACGCAGGCTTTAGATCTTATGCAGCGGTTGTTAGATGAAGAAGATAATTCTAGTAGTGATGATAACTTACATTCGGAATTATCTGACAATGATGTAGATGATGATGATCAAGAATATCAGCCATCTGCTGCAAAACACGCCAGACTAAATGGTAAGGGTAAGGGAGAGCAGAAAAATAACAAAGCCTACAGAACTGCCCATACTGCTGCTGCTGTCGTTGATGAATCTTAGCCAGATAGTGACAACAGCAGTGTTGACCTTATAAATAATGAAAATGCACGTGCAGTATCTGTTGCAGACGTTATGGCTTGGGATGAAGCTGAAGAAAATGTTTCGATCGGACCGTCCCTGTTTCGATCAGCTGGGTCTGGAATTCAGGCACCACTGGATGAAAATTTAACACCACTGGATTGCTTATTGACACTGCTGACAACTGATATCATTGACAGCCTTGTTGAAAACATAAATCTTTATGCAGTGGAAAAAATAAAGAAAAATATACCATTGAGAAAGAGATCTACATTGTCTGAGTGGCAGCCAACGACTAGAGAAATTTGTTTTCATTTTCTCAGTGTAGTGATAGCGATGGGAATTACACCGAAACATGACATCAAAGATTACTGGTCTACAATGAACCACAAATTCACACCATGGTTCGAGGTAATGTTTCCAAGAACTAAGCTCTTGCTTATTTACCAGTCAATGCTGCATGCATCAGAACCCAATGCACAAAGCCAAGCAAAGACTGAGCCATTTGTGAAAAATCTAGTAGCAAAGTTTCAGTCAGCATTTTACCCATATGAAAACTTTCTGTTGATGAGATGGTGATTGCTTTCAAGGGCAGGTTTCATGCTAAACAGTACAATGCAGCCAAGCCTCACAAGTATCATATAAAGACATTTGGTCTTTGGGATTCAATCACAGGCTATGTTTATAATCTGCTAATTTACTTTGGAGCAAAAACTGCCTACAACCCTATGCTTGATCCAACATCAACTCATGCTGTAAAAGTATTTTTAACCTTACTGCATGGTGTTGCAAGCTATCATCATTTATTTGCAGATAGATTGTATATATCACTCCCTCTCATACAATTTCTTTTATCCAGGAAATTGAATTATACTGAAACGGTGAATAAAAACCGCAAAGGATTACCGCAGCAGCTAAAACAACAACCAACCATCTTTGGAACTCCCAGATGGTTAGTTAATAATGAGCAGAATATCCTTTGCGTTTCCTGGAGGGATAAAAATCCAAAAAACCTTGCATCCTACTGACCACAAATGGAAGTTCTACATTTGAGGAACGCCAGGAAGGGGATCAAAAGGTTCAGAAACCTAGCCCCATTCACTTATACAATATGAGTATGAATGGCTGTGATCATGTCGATCAAATGGTCTGGTATTATAGTAACCACAATCGCAAAACTAAGAAGTGGTGGAAAAAGGTTTTCATGTGGATCGTGAAAGTGACGCAGGTCAATGCTCACATCTTGTACATGTTATCCCATCATGTTGCCCAAAAGCCAATGAGTCTCGCACATTTCAAAGATGAGCTCATCTAGCAACTAACTGTGCTCTCAGGTCATGAAGTTCCAACAGACATGATCATTGCTGTGGCTCGCAGACCAGGCAAAAGGCCAGCCTTGTCTGACAGTTTTGTTGAGGCAGAACATTTAGTTGACTATGCTGGTGCAGACAGGCAATGTGTACAGTGCAGCAAGAAAGATTCGAAAATGCAGCAGGTTTTACTGCGTTAGATGTGCTGACAAGCCTCATCTGTGCCCCAATGCATGTTTTAGGGCATATAACACCCAGTAAGGTGGTTGTATTCAGGATCAATATCATCATCATTGTCAGATAAATAAAGTCTTAAGTTGTCATTGGGTCAGATAGATAAAGTCTTAAGTCGTCACTGGAATTGCCTTTATATATCATGTAAATATTTCTTCCCTGGCTGTTCTGAAATTTGACGCGCCCGACAAAAATGATGATAAAATCCAAAGTATTTGGAATAATTGTTTCAAAGAAAGACTAGCTGATGCATAATTGAAAAGAGAAGGCATGTGACTTCTTAGAAATGGATAGCTATGTTGCTGAACAAGTAAAAGAATACAGTAAGAACAACACTGCATGTCTAAAATATTTGAGTGTGTCTAACATCCTCTAATGTGGTGTCACTGTTGTATGTTATTGTTGCACTGATCTGTGAATAGTTTACGTGCATTCTGCATTCATTTCTCTTTAATTTGATGTATTACATAGTACTATACAGCCAGTACTTTTTCAACAGGATGGTTTTAGCTTTGTCATATTGCTGTTATAAAATTCAGTAAAACAGTTTTCCTTTTTCATTCGGTTATTCTAAAATTTGACATATCACATAAGAATTGTCATAAAATGCAAAGTATTCAGGATAACTGTCTCAAATAAAGGCTAGCTGATACATAATTGAATAGAGAAGGCATGTGAATTTTTAAGAATGGGAAGAAGAGTTTCTGATCTAGCAAAAAAGTGAGGTAAACACAAAATTTCTCACCCAAAAAAAAAATTCTGTGCGTCTAACATCATCGAATAGGGTGTGATTTTAATATGTTATTGTTGCAATACTGATCCTTAGATAGTTTACATGCATTCTGCATTTATTTCTCTTTAATTTGATGTATTACATGAGCCAGTACTTTTTGCAACAGGACAGTTTTAGCTTTGTCATGTTGCTGTCAAAAAATTATGCTCAAAATTAATGCTGTCCAAACTCCAGAAAAAATGCCGCCTTGAAAGAGTTAAATCCATGTAAAACTCAATGGATGTTAGAAAAAGAATTCTTGTATGCTATAGAGCCAGTTTTAGCATATGGCTGTGAATCCTGGACAATTCAAAGAAGCCAAACAATTCCTTGAGGCCTTGAGAGATGTGATTTGACAAAGGAATCCTTACAAATTTGTGGACAGCTGAAAAGTGATACGCCAGATGTTTTGAAAGAGGCAAGGGCTGGAAGACAGCTTATAACAAATATTAGAAAGAGACAGAAGACAGTCATTAATACTTTATATCCTAATTTTAACCCTTAGAGTTGAACAGGAATTCATATGAACAATCTGCAAATAACTGCAGGCAGGATAGTTTTTCTCACTGACTCACTGTCAGCTATACAGGCCCTTGAGTCCAAACCTACCGACAGCACACTACAAAGTCTAACACAGGAACTTGCTATGTTGTCAAATAAGGCAGAAATTCACTTGCAGTGGATTCTGTCTCACTGTGGCATCAAAGGCAATGAAAGCTCAGATGCTTTAGCAAAAGAAGGCAGTAACAAACCACAGACCTACCAGCCACTATCTTTTCCAGAAGTCAAAACTCTCATTAAGAGAAAATCAGAAACAGATTGGAAAACCAACACTGGTTATAACTACGGAAAAGATTTTCTGAAACACTTGAACAGAACAGACCAAGTCACAGTTTTTCGCTCACGCACTGGACACTGCAGACTCAATAAACACTCACATAAATTAGGTATGAGCCAAACAGCTATCTGCCAGTGCCTTCGTGCTGTACAGACTCCAGAACATGTCCTGCAAGACTGTCCTCTCCTGGCGGAGCTGCGGAGCGACATATGGCAACACCCAGTAGAACTGACAACTAAGCTTTAGGGAAACCTAAGAGACCTTGAAAAGACATCCCAGTTTATGACCCACAGTGGATTATGTGCATGACCAGAGATCACTGAAGAAGAAGAAGAAGAAGAAGAAGAGGAATGTACCCCCAAAAAAACTACTATTACTACTACTACTACTATTACTATTACCATTACTACTGCTACTACTAATAATAATAATCATTTTGGCACTCTTCTGAATACCGGTCCCAAATTACTTACTGTCCAAAACATCCCTTTTAGAGCCTCAAGAGGTTCAAGGGGTTATAAAGAGGTCAAGGGGTTATAAAGAGGTTATACAAAATATGGAACATGAACAACAAAAAAAGGAACAATATGTACCAATAATGCCGTGAAATAATTGAGGCCATCATCATCAGTTTCCAAGTCTAATATGTCCCTAACTACGACCTCTTGAGGCCCTAAATGGGATTTTTTGTCTTTGAATAATAAGGGTCCGTTAATCGGAAGAGTGCCTACCTTAATTTATAGCCGTGGATACGTCTGAAATAACCTATACATAATATTATTAATATAATAACAACACATTTATTTACTGGATTTGTAAGCAATAATAATATATCGATCTTAAGTACTGTGTAATCTGACAGTAAAGTAAAGACCCATTTTCACGCCTTTAGGCACATAGGGCATAAGGGAAGAGCACCCATATTTTGCAGACCAATCGGCACTAGGTTTAGAACATTACTAGGTGGGTAAATCTGACAGTTGAACTGAAGAAAGTGAAAGTGAAAGGAGAGTAACAACTGGAACCAATGATCAAGTTTAGTTGTACTAAACAAAACTTTTAAACGACATCGGAGCTTAAATTTCGTACAGCTGCTTATTCTAACTTTATAGCACTCACCTCAGAAATATTTTAAGAGAAATATTATTAAATCAAAGTAAATGAATTACAAATGAGTTGTCCTGGCTTCTAAATGAACCCAGTCTAGCCTAAGAGATGGACTTTAAGACCATAGCTATTGCCTCGGCAACGTTTGCAAGATCTGTGGTTATTGTTACGTCAGTTCACTTGGTGGTTTTATGTCTCGTGCCGTTGGACACACACAGTTTAATGTGTAAATGATCATCTAAAGCCACGGCGCGCACGACTGCTTGGTATACTGTTAATTTATTTTAAGGTCTTAAGCTGTCAATGACTCCTTCAGTCCATCTTCTTCAAGGTCCCTATCTGATATCTGCCTCTTGGCGATTCCGTTCTCATATTTAAGCTCTCGCTGCTGGCATCATGTGGGTTCCATAGCGGGACCTTCGGTAGTACCACAGACGTTCCCGCCCAGAGGGTCCTATCGGTAAAAAAAAAAAGGGGGGGGGGGGGAAATTCCCTTTGCGAGAAAGGTCCCTGATTATGGATTTGCTGAATTTGGACGTGTCAGATGAAGCTATCTCGGCATAGCTGTAAACTTTAATACAATATGCCAAATGCCCTTTTAAGGGCGAAAGTAAAGGTAGAAGAACATACCACAGTAGAAGTTTTCTTTTTAAAATGTATCACAATAAAATCAATTTAAACGAGATGTACTGGGAAATCCGTTTTTTTTTTTTTTTGGGGGGGGGGGGGGGTGGGGGGGGGGGGGGGGGTGGGGGAGGGGGGGAGTCTTCCGTGAAGCATGTCACAATGTCCATCCACGCTTCTTCTTCTTTTTCCCTTTTCTTCTTCTTCTTCTTCTTCTTCTTCTTCTTCTTCTTCTTCTTCTTCTTCTTCTTCTTCTTCTTCTTCTTCTTCTTCTTCTTCTTCTTCTTCCGTTTTTCTGGCTTTTTTGTGTGCAGTTTGTTGTTCCTTGCCGCTCAGGCAGATGTATCTCATTTGTCAGAAAGCCCCAAGTAAGTCGACTTCTACGACCTGCTTACTGGGAAGCCAGTGGGTCTTTTCTTGTTTTCCCCCACAGTGGGCCCCTAGAACCCACATGCAGTCATCCACGCTTGAACGGTGTTTTATAACTGGCTATCCCCGTGTGGGTACCGGGGCCCCATTATAGGGAAAACAAGAATAGACCCACTGCCTACCCAAAAGCATGTCGTAAGAGCCGACTAATTGGGAGCTTCCTTTGAAGTCGGAATGCATCTTCCTGAGAGGCAAGGAACCAGCAGTCTGCATACAAATGAGCCAGATCTGTAAAACGATTGCACACGCAACACTCAGTTTCTGGAACAGAACTGCAGTCTAGAGGTGGACGAACAACCAGAACTTTTCACCGGAGTTTACAGCTGGTGAACGCGACGACGAAGAAGAAGATAACTGGCTATTATGAAGCTACAGGACTGCTGCTTGTGACTTCGGGAAAATTTCGCCGTTAGGCCACAATCTCTTCCATGTTGCAATTCTCGCCGCTACTGTCAATAAACGGCAAGATAAGAGGTCAAACAGGTATCCTATGCGATCGGATCGGCCATTAGCTTGCCGGTAGAAGACTTCGTCATCGGTCGGTAAAGTACTTGGGTCTCTTTTGATCGTATCAACACTGCAAGGGTCCCTTTTGAGGGCTACTTGATGGCGAGCAATGCTGAATCCTTAAGATTCATAAGCCTCCAAAGCTGTCTTGGAAAGACTGGAAAGATTTGTGAACGGTTACTTAATTTCCTGGAAGAAAACAAGACATTGGATGACAGCCAATCAGGCTTCAGGAAATACAAAAGCATTGATGACCAAACCTCTTATCTTGCACAGGAAATTGAAGATGCTTTCCATAAGAAATACAAACTGTTAGCTACTTTCTTTGACCTGACTAAAGCCTTTGATAAGGTTTGGAAGAATAAGATAAAAGTAATCAAGTAACAGAAAGTGTATTGATTGGCACTCATAGAAAGAAGTAGAAAGAAAGAAGAACACACTAGACAACATAAAAATCGAAAGCTATAGTTACTGTGCCAGGAATTGAACCTGTCACCCCCAGACGGATTGTGCGCTTCGCCATGAAAACGAGTGCACTAAGAACATGGTCAACTAGGCACCCCCCCCCCCCCCCCCCCACCAAAGGTGTCTTATTGGCCATGTCTATCGTACAGTTTGAAATCCGCAACAATGGAATACGGACAGAACTCATTTCAGACCATTGAAATGGCACCATAGGTTACATAAATGTAACCAAGCATATGTCGAATAACAATAACAGCAACAGTTTTATGAACACAGCAGACCTGAATGCTTTGCCTAGAATACACAAACATTTAAAAAAAAGGTATTTGATTGGTAGTTCCGGTGTGTATACGTCATTGTTGGATATGTTTGCCTGGATTAGAGACTTTCTTTACAGGCGTTGCGCGAGAGTCAGACTAGACGAGCAAAACAGCAAGTTGATCATTTTACAAAAAGGTGTCCCCCAGTAAGGTGTTATATCTCCTACCCTATTTTTTCTTTTCATCAATGACCTCCCAAAATTTCACGACTCACATTCACAAGGCGCTACAGGCAGATGATCTGGCCATATCAACCCAAGCTGAACATATAGGAGCAACTAGAACAAGAATGCAGGAAGCTATAAATACAGATAGCTATAAATATAGTTAAGAAATTGACATACTCTTGGGGAGTCACAATAAACCAGACTAAAACCGTCTCAACTCTTTTCTCCCTTTCCACAAAGCTAGAACAAGTTGATCTGTACCTAGAATACAACATCCTTCCGAAAGAGACAAACCCCACATATTTGGGAGTACAATTTGACAAAAGACCAACCTGGTGCCCCCACATTGAAGACACCCAAAGGAAAGCTACCCTGAGATTCAGACTTATGAGGAAACTACTGGAACAAGCTGGGGTGCAGATGCCAACACTGTACAAGTGTACAAGCGATACGTACAACTTAAACTGGAGTATAGCATGGGAGCATACTCCCCTGCAGCCAAATCAAACCTACATAAACTGGACAAAATACAGAACACTGGTCTCAGAATCATCACTGGAGGTATGAGAAGCACACCAATCCATGAGCTGGAGGCAACTTCTGCCCTCCTTGAGCATTTAAAGGGAAGAAAATGTGCGTCCCTAACAGAACAACAACCCCATACACAGAATAGCAAGTAACTTAACTAAAAACCGACTGAAAAGACAAACCTTCCACAATCTATCAAAATTGTACTTCGCCAAAAACAGTGACATCTTTTTCTAAAGACCCTTCAATGTGGGAAGTGATCCAGGCATACAGCATAGATCTAAAGCCTAACTATACAGTCACAACAACAATCCAAGGCTTAGAGAAAAAGGCTGAAGAATGTGACCTAGTACTGCATGAAAAGACACCTTGAACATGTCTTCAACTCTTACCCAAAACCCGAATGGACACACGTTTACACCGATGGATCACTGGAGGGAGTAGAAAGGGAAAACAGAAACGGAGGAGCGGGATCGGTCATCATGCTGCAAGATGGGACCACAGTAGAAATATCGTGCGCCTCCGGAAGATATCGTGCGCCTCCGGAAGACTCTCAACAAACTTCAGAGCAGATCAGAAAGCAATTAATAGTACAGCCGAAGTGCTTGAGGAAAGAAAAATTAAAAACTGCAAAATTGTTTTCCTTTGTGACTGCATGTCAGCCAACAGACTCTCAGAAAACAACCAAATCGTTCTCCAATGGATTCCGGCTCATTGCAGAATACCAGGAAATGAGTTAGCAGACAGACTTGCAAAAAATAGGAAAAAAAAAGGAGTGGGGGGGGGGGGGGAACAACACACACATTCATTGTCATCAGAAATCAAAACACTCATCAAGGAAAAACACAAGGAAATGAGGAGAGAACAAACACATTCACAAAACCCCATCAGCAGACTCAACAGAAGGCAACATACAACAATTTCCCGCCCTACGAATAGGACACTGCAGGCTCAGATACTACATGCATAAAATAAAGACTACAGTCCACACAGTGTTCCTTTCAGACAGGAGCACAAACATTAGAGCACATTCTGCAGACCTGCCCACTCTATCTACAACTTCGAAAGGGCACCTGGCCTCAAGAGTAAAGTGTGCAGAGCAAGCAATGGGAAACCACGAAAAACCTGCTGCTGACATGCGAGTTCATAGAGGCAACAAACCTGATGGTCTGATCTGAGCATACGAAACCAAACGCAAAGAAGAAGAAAAACCTTTTTATATAGCGCAAATAACCTAGACACAATTATAACCTAAAGCTGTCCCTTCGGGAATGGTGATTGAACATGACGATTTTTTTTTTTAGCATAGCAACGGTAAGGACGGGAAAACGGGGTGGGGTGGAGGGGGAGGGGTTAAATAAACTGTCCGCTTCAGAAATCGAACTCAATTATTGGATGATGGTGATGTTTAGTATAGAAGGGTCGATTTCGTTTGGAAGGGATAATGCTCGGCAGAAAGATGCAAAGGATGCTGGGAAATGACACGAGGGTGATGAATGGTGTAGACCACGAGGCAGACCAAGAAGACGATGGAGAGATGATATTCACTCAGACCGGCAAACACTTGGTGTCATCAGCTGGAAAGAGAAATCCAACCAGAGAGAAGAATGGAGGAGGGTGAATATCCGCAGCAATGAACCTCAAGGGCTCGGAATGCTGAAGAAGAAGAAAAAGAAGAAAGGAAGATAAGGACAACTGTTTCAATAAACAGACACCATACATGGGGCACAGGAACCTGAAGGCACAGATACTCTGAGGCCCCGTGTATTTGTCACGGTTTATGAGGATTTAACACACTTCATTTACAGTTAGTTGCATATCCTTTACACGACGTCGCAAAACCAAAGGCAGCAGTGTTTTGTCTGTTGTGGTTTTCTATAAAGGTTAAGGTCCAGTAGTTTACCACTGCTTTCTGAACTTTTCGATACCACTGTCGAAACCAGCACTGCAGGGCCTGCAGCTGGGATCGAACCCGGCACCCCGGCATTACAAAGCGCGTTCGCAACGACTAAGCCACAGACCCCGACTCATTTATAGTCAGCATACGAAATACAGAAATGGTTTGTGATTCATAACATATATTGATCAGGACTCACTGTATGGTTGGTTATCAGCATGCACTATCAAGTCGTCTCAATATGGGACGCAATGTTTCGTTATTAATAGTTGAACGGGGTTTCTGGGACTTGGGCTCGGGGTGATTCTCATCATCTTCTTCTTCTTCTTCGATCCTTCTGTCAGAAAACTTATATCAGGAGGCCGGTAGCCTTTATGAAAGCTATCGTGCAATCCATATCCTCTCGTGTACCATACAGTTTTGTCTTCAGTGTGGTTGGAACAGGCCAGATTGCGTCTCTGTTGTCAGCATACAGTTGACAGTGTTGGAGCACATGCTCAGCATTTTCGGGTGCCACGCTGCAGGGACACGTCTCCTACACCGAAAAATTTGAACATATGTTGACGAAATCTGTTGTGCCCTGTCCTTAGTCTGAATATAATACACTGTCCCTCTCTAGAGAGGCGATGAAGTGAGTCTTGGGGAGAAAATCTGGTGTGGGTACCCAGCCACCTTTCTTGGATACTAGCTTGTATTAGTGTTTTCATCTCTTGGTGGGTTAAGTCGCTATTTGGTTGTACCATGTCACTGCCGCTTCTGGCCAATCATCCGAATAGTGACACTGTGTGTCACCGGATGTTTATAGCTCTTTGTGCTATACTGGTAGTGTTTAACTTTATTTATTCAGGGTCAACAGTAAATTGATCTCATTTACGGATAGGATATTCTCTCATACCCCGTTTATACTCGGAGCTTATATGATTTATCAAACCCCCCCCCCCCATCCCCCACCCCCAATGCAGATACGAACCAAGTACCCTAAAACGGACAGGAAAGCGTCGAGCCATTGCCCCATAGCGGTTTATCATGTTGAGGTGCAGAAGACATTTATTGGAAAGACAACTGTAGTGTGTAGTGAAGTTTTGGTCACCAAGTAATATTTTAGAGGTTCTTTCCCCTGACTGGCTGCCGAGCGTGAGCATTTAGGCATTTTAATTGTATTTAAAATATTGTTCAGGGGCGCCAACATGAAACAACTACAATAGGGCGTTAAGATGCAGTTTTGGGAATGAGCGCCACACCACTCATGTTTTTAACATTTTTTTTGGGTATTATATTTTCTACGTACCCGAAACAAAGGGAATCCGTGGGAATTCAACAGCTGACTGGACAGTTCACTATTTCAAGGGGTGCAAGTGTGCTGTTGCCGTCGTTTCTATCCTAGTCTGGTAGTCTTAGTTTCAGCTTCATAGCAACGGGTCGCCCCATCTTTGCTCCGCTCCTGTGCCAACAAAAAACACTCAGAATGTTTATCACAGTCCCTTGTGGAAAGATTGACAGACTGCTGTCTCAGCATATCTAGCATACACTCGCATTAAAGCATACGGTAGCCATCCGAAGTGCTAACACAAACACTCCAAAATTAGAAATGCAGTTCATAATTGATGATAGCAGAACTTGTTACCAACAGTTCAGCAGTTGTCCACGCGATCAAGTTTAACCAGATACGGGCACAGCCAACATTGCGCGACAGGCATCGCGCCCTTTTCTGAATCTACAATTCTGCACACCACCACGTTGGTCACAGTCGAAAATACATTCCAAATGCAATCCGCAGCTCACAGGGTCACGCCATGCATTAAACTCAGAAGCTGGGCGACGAAACTATATCCAGTCTACAAATGGAGCAAAAATACTTCGGCCACCGTCCGGCAGAAGCAAAAACTTGCCTCTGCTTCGAACAGTGCCGCTGTCTAGCGTCCATTTTAACCGGAAGTCTTCTATTCTAGTGTTTTTTGGTGTGGTATATCTGTTGTTATTTTTTTGCGACTGGGGTCTCTAGGTTTTAACTTTATTCAAGTAATAATGGGCTGAGAGGTCCAAATGCAAAAATAAAACCATAACCTGCTCAGTCGTATTAGTCGTACAGCCTTAAATCCTTTAGCCTCCTCCCCACTCACTTTTTCCTTTCCTGTTTACACCGCGAATGTAGTATTACATGCATTATTGGTAGTGTTTTATGGCAAAAAAAAAAAAAAAAACGTCAATATATATATACAAAATAACCTATCTAATAATATGAAATATAAAAGGAACTATTTTAGAAGGAAATTTCTATACGCGTATGAAGCCCCACCCCGACTTTTGCCGGGGGTCCCAAATATAACCGGGCCTTAAATGGGACCTAGCGACTGAAGGGTGGTTTTCTGGACCTCTCCAGGGGTGATCCTCATCCGCATGGTGGCACTTTGTGTCACCGGGTGTTTATCGCTTGTGTGATGTCCTGGTGGGGTACATCTTACCACATACCATACGTGTATGGGGGAGGGATATTTAGCACAGTTTTTTTATGTGGGCGGGGGGGGGGGGAGGGGTGGGAAACTTTTTATATTTAGGCTTCCACTGTTTATGATCAATTGTAGGTAAGAGATACTTTTTTCATGGTTTGGGATGCTCTGAGTATATCATTCTAGGTCATTCTCTCAAAAAACAAATCGGCAGTTTGTTATTTGCTGTCTTCACAGTGAAAGCTGGCTACCGTAATGTCCAGCTTGCTTCTGTCGCATGACCAGGTTGTAAGGTCTCGGAGATCTCTTGATGGCATCATCCCACTTGTATCGTTGGTTGTCAGTCTGTCATGTGTCGATTGTGCCGTCTCCGCAATAAAGATTGGCTGAACTGACTGTCCAACACGCCCAGTCTCACGTTCTGGTTGCGATTGTGCCGTCTTCGCAATAGAGATTGGCTGAACTGACTGTCCAACACGCCCAGTCTCACGTTCTGGTTGCGATTGTGCCGTCTTCGCAATATTGATTGGCTGAACTGTCTGTTCAACACGCCCAGTCTCTTGTCCTGTTTGCGACTGTGTCGTCTCCGCAATAGAGGTTGGCTGAACTGACTCTTTAACACGCACAGTCTCTCGTCCTGGCTTTACATTCTCTGAGAACCCGCGATATATCCGCATAAATTCAGTAGGTGATGTGGTAAACACCAGATCGGTCCGATTTACTACCAGGAACATTTCACGGTATCAATTTAAACTGAAACTAACAGACCGCCCCTGTGAGCATTCGAAGCTATGGTCATTTTGCCGGCAGATAGAAAAGCTGGACTGCCACGGTTCCCAACTCACTTGTACTTCATCATCATCATCATCATCATGTAGCAGGTCCTTTGCAGAACGTCGCTCTCATCGCGGTCTGCCTGAAAGAGACTCGCCAGTTCTCCCGCCTCATCTACATTCATACTCAAGAAGTCACTTATATCATGTGCCCATCTTCGTGTTGGTCGGCCCCTGCCCCCTTTTCCTGGTACCATGACTTCTGCCTTAAATATTTCCAATCCGTCGTGGCGCTTGATATGACCAAAATATTTCAGCTTCCGAGACAGTATGCTGTTCAATATGGGTTAATTTTCAAAAACATAATGAAGACAAGATGGAATTTTAAATACTGAATTAAGAGTCGACATCTTATCACTCGGGGTGCTCCCATAAGCGCTCCGTCCCCGCCTTCAGCTGCAAGAAAAAATTCCAGTTCTGATGGCACCAGTAACTGATTGCATATCCGTCTCGTCTTTCCCTTGAGTGTCGAGCGTCTGCCAGATGGAAAAGATGCACAACCTCCTTGGATAGAACTGAGTGCACATTTAATTGATTATATTACTGTTTGGGGCACATCCCAAGATAAAGCAATCAGAAAACCACAGACACTGGAATTATAAACATGTGAACTGTGGAAACGAGACCGCCAAGGAGAAACCACAAAAGGGACATTGATGAGAGAGGCCATGGGGGTTGGACGGATTTCATCCTCATCGAAAAATACTGATCAGGATATAATGGAAAGGAGGAACAGACTGGCAGCCCTATGTGATGTATAACAGACAAGCAGTTCGATTATGATACTGATTATGAGTGCAGTTTTTTTTAATAACAGAGTATATGTAATTACATGTAATCTTTGGTCATGTAATGAGAATAGGAGTACTGGAAAATATCGTGATGACTGGAAAAATCCATGGTAGAAAAGACAGATCGAAGGAGATGGTGGTGGATGGCTTAAGACAGTGGCATGGAGGAATATCATCAGTAGAATTTGCCCAGAACACCAAAGACCGAGATCTGTGGCGACGCATCCAGATGGCAAGGCACTTGATGATTATGTAATGACACTAGGATATAGAAAAATGTGCTAGCGATGTTGAAACACAGTGGCTTCATGACGGGCGTCAATTGTCAGTTGCTATAGGAAGCATTTCTACAAGAACAGGTTACCACGCACTTAAGACACGATGGCCATATTTTCTTAATGAAAGGATGCTTGAGGAATAATTTCTTAAAACAGAAGTAGGAAAACTGATTCTGACTGAACACCAGAGGCGACGTGGGGGGGGGGGGGGCAGTGTGTGTGTGTGTGTGTGGGAGGGAAGGGGAGAGAGATATATATTAGAGAGAGAGAGGGATAGATAGATAGATAGAGAGAGAGAGAGAGAGAGAGAGAGAGAGAGAGACAGACACAGAGAGAGCGCGAGAGAGAGAGAGAGATTTTAATTAACCATGAGGAAGGCGCCGGTTGACTAATTCATGGTATGAGACATGCAAATCTAAAAAACTAGAGCTGCAATAAAAGGGTTAGTTTGACGTTAGTCTTCCCAGAACCCGTCCATATACACACTAGCTCACTTCTGATTGGTAGTTCCTGAGTCTCATGGCCTTCGCACACGATTACGGGGGTGTTCCGCAATGCTGTTGATATTGCGTGTTGTATATTTCAGCACGCTAGCGCTTTTAACACTCAAGAAACATGGAGAAACTGGGTCTAACTCAAAATCCCAAGAGATTGCTGCAACCTATGTCACAGGCATTCTCTTTCTCAGAATGAAAACGTAAATGCAAGCCATCGCAGAAACCAACAGAGAGCGGGACACCCCCGTAACCTTCAAGAAAGTCGACCAGCTCAACAAACTTGTGAATGAAAAGAGACCTACTCTATCTGGGGAGACTAGCGTCAAACTAACCAATAAAAGTAACAATCGAAGTGGCGTCCGGGGCTTAGGCGTTGCCAGTCCGACTCGTAATTCCAACTTACCGCGATCGAAACCCACTGCTGGCTGCGTAGATTTATATGGGGCGTCGTAGGTCAATATAGCCTAACATTGCTACAACGATGGTAAAGTAAAGACGGCCGGAGTAATGCTGACCACATTACCTACCTAGTGCCCAATGGTCTGTAAAATATGGGTGCTCTTCCCATATATCCGATGTGCCTAAAAGGCTTGAAAGGGAATCGTTACAAACGAAACCTATTGAACGACTAAACTGGGCCTTCGAAAACCCACAGAAGTTCTCGTTTTTTGCCGTCTGCATTTCACCGTCGTTTGCCTGCTTGCTAGGAGATTGGCATCGCTCAGCACAGATTTTCCACAAGCTCCTCCCATGTCCGCCAAGCAAGCTCTCCTCGCCTGTTTGTCCTCGTTTTCCCGAATCCTTCCAGTCCTAACTATCGCGGTTAATACCAAAACCACGCAGTTCAATTCAGACACATCAATCCATAATGAGAGCGCTACAACTACTATAACTGAAACTCATTCTGATTCTTAACTAGGCTTTTAAGTTACACTAGACAACCCTAAGGGTTTCTGGTCAGACGTAGGGACCATAACGTATTTATGTCAGGACTTGGAATAAGTTGCATTCTCCAAGTTTCTAAAACACACACAGAGAAATGTGAATTTGAAGGGGCACGAATGAAGTGTCCCTTAACGACATTAAGTGCGTTTTCGTGACTTCGCCATCGTTACTTTGTCTATTATAGGCATCGTGACCTTTAACCCGCCCGGCTACAATTACACGCGCCGCACAAAAATGGCTGCGTCCAGGCTGCGGGCCACAAGTATATTGGCGAAAGTCACCGACAGCAGCGGACAGGACGATTCTTCGGATAGTGACGGCGAAACTGAACCTGCCAAAATATTTCACCGAAGGATTTCTACCAATAAGGATATTAAAACTGCAGTAAGTTTACCTCATTTGTCACATAAAGTGTGTGTGTACACCCGTTGCTATGCTAACCCCTGATATGGTGACCTATCGTCCGTTTTCTGGTCTTCTTTCAGTTTTCAGTTGAAAAGTTACTGTTTAGTTTTGTCAGCATGTTGAGAGAGAATGCAGCTCCTGAAACTATCAGTGACTCTTACATTAATTAATATTAGTGTTTCCGATGTTTTAAAATAGCCATTTAACCCTTTTTTATACTTTATAATAAAGTAAATATTCGCGAACTAAAAGAACGACAATGAAAGCTGACTGCAGCGAGCAGACGACATAATTCCTGTGCTGCGTTATTGAATTGATTGAAAAGCGAACTAAAACCTTTTTATTAAGTTTGTGAGGGATTACTAGTCTTAAAGTGATTTGTAGACATTTGCAGATGACTACGCTCCTTACGACTTCCTAGTATGCACTGATATATATATATATATTACGAACACTGATAGAAAAATCAATGGACATACAAAAGGACTTATATTTGTGCTTTATAGATTGTACCAAAGCATTTGACAAAGTTAAACATGAAGAGATCAAATAAATGTTGGAAGACATCAGTGTAGACGGGAAAGATCTCAGAATAATTAAAAACGTATCCTGGAACCAAGTAGCAGCAATTAAAGTGGGAAACAGATTGGGTACTTTTGAACAGATACAGCAAGGAGTAAGACAAGGATGTGTCTTATCCCCAGGCCTTTTCTATATATAGTGAAATAATTTTAAGGAAAATTAAAGATAATGCAGGAGGTAGAGTTGGAGGATACAATATAAACAATTTGCGTTATGCAGATGATACAGTTTTGATAGCTGAAAATGCAACTGATTTACAACAACTGCAGGATATTGTGGGGATGGAGAGTGCTAAGAAAGGACTTTCATTCAATATTAAGAAAACAGAAGTAATGGTTATATCAAAGAAGAAGATAATTCCACATTGTGATGTATCAGTTGAAGGAAAAAGACTTAACCAAGTCAATCAATCTAAATATCTGGGAACAATCATACCATCAGATAGAAATATGAAAGAGATTATAAGCAAAATAGGTCAAGCGAAAGCTGCATTTCAGGAAAAATATCTGATGCAATAAATCGCTCTCATTTAATGTCAGAAAGAAGATGCTAAAATGTTACATAGAACCTGTTCTGCTGTATGGCAGCGAATCTTGGAATGTCACTGAACAAATTAAGAAGAATTTGGAAGCAATAGAGATGTGGTTTCTGAGACTAATGTTAATACCTTGGACGGCCAGAGTAACTAATAACGATTGCTTGAAAGAGGCTAATGAAAGCAGATCTCTATATACAACAATAAGAAAGAGACAAATACTGTTCTTTGGTCACATAATGAGAAGAAAGACATTGGAAGACATCTTGACAACTGGAAAGATCAGTGGAATATGGGGTAGAGGCAGACCAAGAGAGATGATGCTGGATGGGCTAAAACGATGGCATGGAGGGATATCATCAAGAGAGCTGTTCCAGTCAACCAGGGATCGTGATCTGTACAGACGCATGAGTGCCTTAACCAGTTGGCAGGGCAAATGATAATGATAATGAAAATATATATATATATAAAGAATATAAAAAAACCACCACAGAACATCAAGTTAAATTTAGGAATTATTAAAAGGGATAAAGAAATTAGGGAACAGTACAGTGTCACTGTACAAAACCGGAATAATGCAATGGAAATTGTACAGACTTGATGAACAGATATGTTGCAAGAGTTAATTCCGCAGACATCAAAAGAGACAATCCCACCAACCCATAGAGTTGCAAAAAAGAAATGGATGTCAACCAAAATTCTGCAGTTGATGGATGAAAGAAGGAAAAAAAAATAATGAATGTAGAAGAATACTCTAGAATACAAACAAAAATAGTGAACAAATGCAAAGTGGCTAAAGAAGCCTGGCTGAATCAAATGTGTACAGAGGTTGAGGAAAATCAAGGGAAAGACTCACTTTCGAAGTACCAACAAATAAATATTTTAACAGGAAAGATGACACGTAACAGCACTGGATGTTTAAAATCAAAAGATGTTGACTTATTAATGGGACATAGTAATATAACTAACAGCAAACAATGCAATAGCTGACTATTTTCACAAGCACAAAAATTTTCCGTGGTTAAAAAAAAATTACCCAGGCTGAAGATAGGGATGGGAATGCCCCGAGTGCTGTGATGTCGGTTCTTGGATCAAATAAATTTGCCATATTAACCGCAAATAGGTTAGTTGCGTATCCTTTACAGGACGTTGCAAAACCAACCCCAACAGCCTCTGGCTGTTGTGTGGTTTAGAGAGATACAAAAAACTGCTATTCTTATTTTATTGTTATTTTACCACCCATTTTTCCAAACTAATCCCTCTTGCTGTCATAAACATTATCAAGGTATTGCAAAAGTATAGATGCTTACCTGAATAATGATGATGTCATTGATAATAAACTAGATAGAGATTAATAAACAAATAATTTATTTTTTTCAAACTTACAGTATCGCTTACTAACTTGACTATTTGTCTAATTAATATTAGCTTGACAGATTAAAGTGCTACTATTTTCAGTAGTTTGATGCATTTCCTCCTGACGTTTCTGCAGAATCACTTGCAACTGTTAAAAATGTTCCAGCAACATAATTACTGGGGATGACACTGTTTTTTAGTTGACCGTTGTTTTTTCTTTCTTTAAATGTTGTTAAGATGTTAACTTATTCACATAGTTGTTGGGTTATTCAAATAGTTGACAATGGACTTAGGTAGTGAACAGGCTGGGGAAATCAAATAGTTGACCATGAACTTAGTCAGGTAGTGAACAGTTTAGGGTAATCAGATAGTTGACAATGAACTTAGTCAGGCAGTTAACAGGGTGGGGTAATCAAATAGTTGACAATGAACTTAGTCATGTAGATGACAGGTTAGGGTAATCAACTAGTTGACCATGGACTTAGTCATCCGGTGAACAGGGTGAGGTAATCAGATAGTTGACAATGAACTTAGTCATGTAGTTAACAGGTTGGGGTAATCAGATAGTTGACCATGGACTTAGGCGTTGAACAGGTTGAGGTAATCAGATAGTTGACAGTTGACTTAGTCAGGTAGTAAACAGGTTGGGGGAATCCGATCGTTGACCTATCAGGTTATTCAAAGAGTTGATACGTTGGATGGAAACATTGTTGGTCATTTGGGTTGTTCAGACTATTGGGATCTGCTTGTTTGGTCACATCATTGGGTCTGTTCAGTTGGTCAGCTGGGTTGGTCACTTAATTAATATCTTTTCAGTAAGATTAGCTACATAAGGCCTGTTCATTTGGTCACATTGTTAGGGTATATTCAGTTGGTAACATTGTTGGGGTATATTTAGTTGGTAAAATTGTTGGGGTATATTCAGTTGGTAACATTGTTGGGGTATATTCAGTTGGTAACATTGTTGGGGTATATTCAGTTGGTAACATTGTTAGGGTATATTCAGTTGGTCACTTTGTGAGGGTATATTCAGTTGGTCACTTTGTTAGGGTATATTCAGTTGGTCACATTGTTGATTTATATTCA
>CAJHNH020000046.1:408515-419577 GCA_905116865.2 Candidula unifasciata | reverse complement strand
TCTTAGGACTTAGACTTGAGTTAGAAGAAGAACGGAGCACTTGTGAGTTAACAGAGTGTCGCGATGTTGATCAGTTGTTTAAAACCTCAAACCTCTTGCGGGAAAGTTGTATAGAAATTTATCCCATTGCAACCTTTGTTTTTTTTTTCGACAGTCTTCATCGGGGTCTCGAGTCTTTTTCTACGTACACATATCTCAAAAGGGGGTATCACACTGGTTCTTTTTTCCCCCTACCATTCCATGATGTTGGCTGCATACTTCTCACAAAGCAGATCTCTGTTATAAGTAAAAAAAAAAAATTTCGAAATGTCTGCGAATTGTCCGCAATATCTTTGTCATTGAGAGTTAGAAAACGAATTCTTGCTTGCTACATACATCCTATTTTAACATATGGCTGTTAATCCTGGACAATCGGTAGGCAGGCCAAACAATTTATTGTGGCCTCAGAGATGTGGTTTTCCAGAAAAATGCTTACAATACCTTGGACAGCCAAAAAGAGCAACCAAGAGGTTTTGAAAGAGGCGGGAGCCCGAAGACAACTTATCACAGACATCAGAAGGAGACAGTCATCATTTTTCGGCCATGTTATGAGAAGAGGGAAAATAGAACATGTTGTAACCACTGGAAAGATCTGTGGAAGGAGGGATAGAGGAAGACAACGAGAGAAGATGCTTGACAGTCTTGTTGCATGGCATGGAGGTGTGGACACACGAACTGATTCATGCTGCAGGAGATCGCAGATTATGGAGAGGCATGATAGCCCACGCCAGTCGGCAAGGCACCTGATGATGATGATGGTGATGTTGACATGATTATTAACACGCCAAGAAATCATAGGTAGAGGGGTGATTCGAGGAGCCTAATTCGTGTTTAAGTGTACAATACTAATAATAAAAGGTTCTCTTATAATAGTGCGCCCTACCTCTAAGAGTAGGCTATCGTGATTTGCCATCTAACTTGATCACGAGATTCACAGATTATGTCTGTGAGCGGTTAAGTTGTGCAGCTTTGTATATCTTCTCCTTCAACATTGCTCTTCTTCTTCAGCTGGGTCTCAAATACATTCCTTCGCACACATCTAACAAACAGAGAACAACTTTCATGGCTTTAGGCCTCAGAACAGGACATAACAATTTTAAGAAGTTTCGTCTAAGTCAGCGGTTCTCAACCTTTGTATTCCGACCCTTTTAGGGGGTCAAACAAGCCTTTACAAGTGTCGCCTAGCACAATCAGATAACACATATTCACTGAAGTTATGAAGTAGCAACGAAAACTATTTTATGGTTAGGGGTCAACACAACATAATGATCTGAATTAAAGGATCGCCGCATTGAGGACGGTGAGAACCACTTGTCTATGTATTCCACTGTGTTCCCTTGTGGGCTGTGTGTGCAGACTACAGAACGTGTCCTGCAAGAATGTCCCCTGTACAGCTACAGCCCATTTAAAATGGAACAGGGGCTTATTGAGTCAACACTGTACGCAAAGATGTATGGAACTAAAAACGAACTTCTAAAAACAGTCGTTTATTACAAGAACTTGTCGGTCGGTGTAAATCAGAAAGCGAACACAAGAAGAAGAAGAAGAATGTCTTCAAGAGGACTGAAAACAGTTTTTGAATTATTCCGTGATATTCGTCACAGTGTTCTCAAAAACCACATCTTCCTTGCTAGTAAGTGGTTTTCAGAGTATCTGCTTACATTACATAATAACAATAGACACCACTTTATCCCGAAATCAATATAAATATCTTTATATGTAAAACATTCAAAAGTACCTTGATACAGGCCCCTAGTATGTTCCAGATCCGTTGGCATACCAAACATGCCGTATAAAAAAAAAAATATAATATTCCTGTTAGTTAAGAGGGGCTGAGTCAAGAATTGACATCTTAGCAGTCTGTGCATACCCATATCTGATCTGTCCTCGTCTTCAGTAGCCAGCGCAGAGTTCCAGTAATTATGTTACCGGTCACAATCTGGTTAGATGTTGTCTTGCCTTTCCTATAAGTGTAGTGAGACGGCCAGACCCTCCGGTTACCCCTAGGTTCCTTATTTTCCCCACGGCATAATAATCTTATTTCTCTACTGATTCTGTTGCTTGTTCCCAAAGGACCTTGACCAAATCTGCCTTGTCATGTATTACTTCAACACCCAGTAGTGCAGATCCAGCCAATCTGTCTGGCCTGTTCATTACCCACTACGCTGGCATATCCTGAAGAAAAGGTCCAAAGTATGCTAACTACCAGTGACATAATTGTCCAATTAGAAACGAACGAAGAATAAACAATCCATTCCTATAAAAAGAAAACCATTCCCTTCTTTTTGTGGCATATTATACATTTACGGAATTGTACGACGGAGCTCTTCCACTTGCTGAGCCTCTTCGTATTCAGGCTTTAATTAGAAGAAAAACTTAGCCCTTTGTGTTACTATCCGTGTGCCATAGTGTTGATCCGTTGTTCAAACTTGAAACAACAAACCTATTAGAGATGCCTGCTAGGATGGTGGTGAAAAGGCAGAAGAATGCAGATCCGCTGGCCACTATGAATGAATGATAGAAGTAATGAAATAATCATCAGTTGGCATCACTGTATCCGAGACATTCGCACACAGGCTCCGTCTCATCTTCAGTAATCAGTGAAGTGTTCTTCTTCTTCTTCTTCTTCTTCTTCTTCTTCTTCTTCTTCTTCTTCTTCTTCTTCTTCTTCTTCTTCTTCTTCTTCTTCTTCTTCTCCTTCACCTTGTACCTCATCGAAATGTCGGGGGGAGATGTAATGTTCGTTGATGGGCTCTGTCAACAGCACTATTAAGACTGATGTTCATTTCCTTAAGGCTGTTCTTAATGCCATCACTCTATCTTTTCCGAGATCTTCCACTCGCTCTATGCCCGTTGTAACGTTTTAGTGTGGCTCGCTGTGGCGGATAGTACCAGGGCATTCTCTATCACTTGTTCTTCTGTATTGCCCGATCCACATATATTGATTGTCCCTACCCTGGTCTTAACCTTCTGCTGGCCTCTATTTTCCCTGTTTCTAAAACCTCTCCTATTTTCTTGCGCATTTCTTTTGTGAAGTGTTGACATGATAATAGTACCAGTTGCAACTTGAAACTAAGTCCGCCATTGTTGGTCATTCCGTGTTGAACATCGTCAAGAGTCTCTACTCCTACCCCCTTTTTTCGTTGAAATAATCTTTCAGTGTGTGGAATCTATTTTTATTCTTTTGCACTGTACATCTGATCCCATAGAGCCTTCACGAAATCCACCCTATCGTATATCACCTCACCGCCCAGAGCAACGACACCAGCAACTCTGTCAGCCTTCTTGTTACATTGCACACCTGAATATCATAGACAGAAAATTCATCATCCCTCGTCACTTTACGTTGTTAAAAGAGTATCTTAGTCCCTTAAATAAAATGTATTAGATGGGTGGTGGGAGAGTGGGGGTGGATTTACTGGATTGTGTGGGTGGAGAGATGGGATTAAGGAACCTCTGCTGTTATTAATTTTTTTGCTTTGACAATGTCTACGGCTAACAGCTCTCCACTGTCCACTGTTTTCCTTGTTTCGGCACGCCTATTTGCAATGCGCACCAAACAAAACTAACAATATGCAATTCCTGAACAAGTTGCTACAGAAACAAAGACAACACATGTTTGTAGAAATTGAAAGGAAATGACGAGTTGGTACTGATTGTATTTCATCATTTAGCAATCGATTCAAGGCCTGCTTCGCTCCCTTTTAAGTTCAGGATCTCTTTAACTATTTCAGGATCAAGTAACTGCAAGTGTTTTGCTCACTTTAAACAAGGTATTAGTTATTGTGTGCTAGTTACTGACTTGACTGGTCATCCTCATGGCATATCGTACAGGTAAATAAGCTCTCGGATCCCGTCTCAAGTATATCTCACAGAGTGAGGCGACTGATAACACTGTTCAGATTTGGTCTACTGTTTCTATGTGGCTACGTGTATAGTATTCATGTCTGGCAAAACCTGTTATGACTTAGAGTTTACGCATAGGTGCATCATAATATATACAGATAGGTCTGTAGTGAGTGGTAAGAAGAGTTGGTGGGGTTTTATTGCAAAGTTAAAGGCCACAGCTTGAAAATACAGGGTCTCGCGTACAAGGTCACGAGATCCAGTAGCAGAATGGAGTGGGAGGCAGTAAGGTAGCCAGACATGGTGTAATTGTAACAGGCTCACAGAGTATGCTTGGGATAATAGAAACTGGTGACCTGCAAAGCAGCCTGCAGTACTTAATAAGACCCAGATCAAGAATATATCATGCACTTTCTGTTCAGGATAGTCAAGTGTGCGTGGTAACGAGCAGGTTGATACATTAGTTGCTGCCGCTCCTGTGGGAAGTAAGTTACTATATGATAAAGAGGATAAAGAGGATGTGCTGAAAGCTCTATGGGATCAAACAGATAGTGCAATAAAACATAAAAGGAATACATACACTGAACAACTACTTCAACCAGGAGTGAGGGGATGTCCCGAGTAATGTCAATTTATTCATTTTAGTTTCTATGCCTAACGTGGACATGCCAGAGAGCCCGTCCGCTTTTTAATTCCTTCTTACATAAAATTAAACTAAATTCATATTAGATGACATTTCCACAGATACTCAAAATGTGTCTTCAGACCAACCCTCTATTGATCATCTTAGACAAATGCAAGTCATCACTTAGCAGATTTTTGTTGCGTATCCTTTACAGGACGTTGAAGAACCAACCCTAGCATACTTTGGCTTTGTGGTTTTCCTAGACAAATTTACGTTCAGTAGCTTATCACAGCTTTTACACGGTCAGCTTTCGGTACCACAGTCGAAATCAACGCAAGACAATTCGCCAGCAGCTAGGTTCGAACGCTTAGAATTTCGCATGGCAAACAAATATTAGCTCTAGACGGGTCAATGAACTTATGGGAATATGCTGCTACATCTTGGCCGGTCTGGGAGAGAAGTAGTTCTTAGGCTTATTAAGAACATTTGGAGGTCAAGCAAACTTCCAAAGGCATGGAGGAATGCATATATCGTCCCCATTCTTAAAACCAAAAAGCCTCAAGATAACCCCAAAAGCTACCGCCCAATATCCTTAACATCATGCTTGGGCAAAGTTGCAGAAAGAATGATAAACAGGCGCTTATAATGGTTCCTTGAGAGTTCTGATGTTCTATGCCATGAACAGGCAGGCTTCAGAACCAACAACTGTACAGAAGATCAGCTGTTCAGACTGACACAAAGAATACATGATGGCTTCCAGAATAAGAAACACACAGTGGCCGTCTTTGTCGACCTCCAGCAGGCCTATGACAGAGTATGGAGAAAAGGTCTCCTGGTGAAGATGATGAGCATAGGAATACATGGCAGATTGTATAACTGGGTGAAATACTTCCTGATAGATAGAACAATCCAGACTAAGATGCACAACGCAATCTCTTCTAAAGAAGTCTTGGAGGAGGGCTTGCCACAAGGCTCATCATTGAGCTGTACACTATTCCTAATCTTTATCAATGACCTGCCAGAACAAATCAAAGCCGAAAAAGCCTTGTACGCTGATGACCTAGCAATATGGCAGTGTCATGAAAATGTGGAAAGTGGAGCCCAAAGACTGAATGAAGACCTTAGAAGACTGCATGAGTACTGCCAAAGATGGAAACTCAAGGTTAACTGTGCAAAGACTGTCTACACAATCTTTACCAAAAGCCACCAAGTAGCAAGGAAGAATATTAACCTGAGGTTAGACAAACACCAAGTGATGAAAGAAGAGCATCCCACATACCTTGGAGTCACACTTGACCGGCAGCTCAGCCTCAAGAACCATATTGAAAACATCAGGAATAAGGCATTGAGGCGGTTACAGTTATTAAAGAGACTTGCAGGTACATCATGGGGATCAGACAAGGAAACTCTGAGGGGCTTATATCTAGGATATGTTCGCTCTGTGATAGAGCACAACAACTCACTGCTTACAACTTGCTCCAAAACTAACCTAGAGACTCTTGACAGAGTACAAAATAATGCCCTCAGATTAATCTGCGGAGCTATGCAGTCTACACCAACTGCTGCATGTGAAATCCATACAAATGTGGAACCCCTCGGGTTGCGGAGAGAAAAAGCCACTTTAGAAATTTATGAAAGATGCGTTAGAAAAAATCGTAACCATCCTAACAGACATCTTGTAAAAAACTGGGAATACAAACAAAGAATAAAGCACAAATCGGTTTTACACTGTGTTAATGAAATTCAGGACAGATACCACCTCCCAGAAAGACGTCAAGGAATTCAGAATGTTGCAAGAAACCTACCACCACAAGCTCCAGAAGTCCGAACTAAATTGGTAGGCGAGGAAACCAAACAGTCTGACCCAATCGCTCTTATGAACTCATCACTAAAGACCGTTGATTCTTAACCCCAAGAATGGATACATGTCTATACTGATGGATCAGCATTTAAAGCTACCATTAAAGCAGGTTACGGAATCTATATAGGTTATCCCGATGGATCTGTTGAAGAGATTTTTGATGCATGCGGGGAATTCTGTACAAACTATGAAGCTGAAATAATTGCACTGGAAACAGCAGTATACCACCTAAAGACTGTAATGGATGTTTACCCCTCAAAGGTCCAAAATATTGTCATCTTCACAGATTCAATGTCTGCCCTTCAAGCTCTGGAGGGCAGTGAACGCTGCAGAACTGATATAGCCAAGATAATCCTGGATGCTGATCAGCTTATTACCTCATACAACATCAGAATAGTGATGCAGTGGATTCCAGGTCACTCCGGCACACCAGGTAATGACAAAGCTGACAGATTGGCAAAGAAAGGAGCAACACAAGAACAACCACCTACAGCGACAACCCTCCAGACAACAAAAACACTGATAAGAGCTATAAATAAAGAGACTTGGTTGAACAGATGGGCCATGGGAGACACTGGAAGAGAGGTTTATAGACATATGTCTGGCCCTGATCCTAATGACAGCATTAACCATCTAGTAAGAAGGGACCAGGCCACCATCTTCAGACTTAGAACGCAACATACTCCACTCAATGGACACCTAAACAGAATACAGCCACAACACTCCCCAGAGTGCCAGCTATGTTACCCCTACGAAACTGTTGAACACCATCTCTTTGAGTGCCCAGAACTCAGTGAGACAAGAAGAACGCTACTCCCTCCGAGACCAGACAAGTGGAACACCTTGTACGGAGGAAAAGAACAGCTTGTGAAAACATGCAAATTCCACTACATGGCATTGGGCCAAAGGGCGAAAGCTCATGCGCCGCTGGATCGATAACAACAACATGGGAATATCCCCTATATTGTTATGTCAGTTCTTAACTTATCTCGCCCTCTTCTGTTTGCCCCACTAGTTTGACCAGCTCTGTCTCGCATATACATTATGTTAGTTTATCACGAGCAACAACAACAACAAATGATTCAAAGAGTTTTATTCTAGAAAGCTCATGCACTGAGACGCACAGTGCTAAAGCTAAAACTCTCTTGACACATATTGCTTCCACTCTAAACTTTGTTAAATCCTTTTTTTTTTTTAAAGTCGCTTGCAAAGTCAGCAACAAATGAGCTGTGTTGAGTTAAATTAGGAACCGACATCACAGCCTTAGGTGTGTTCGCAAGAGCACCCTTTCTCTTATAAACAAAAGCTAACATAGAGATCCATCTCAGATAGTTCTAGAAAAAGCCTGTCCTTTCTGCCTCTCCTATCAGTGATGGGTTCTGTCCAGATCTTATAAATCCCAAATGCATCAATATATCAAAACCTAATGGTCTATTCTCTTTTCCATATTGTTCACCACATCCAAAAGAGCATAAACAATATCTAATTTGTCACGCATCAGTTCATCTCCTAATGGTGCTGATCCAGCTAATCCCTGTCTTTTGTCTTCCCAGCTAACCTAAATTCTCGGAAAAAAAGATCCAAAACGAAGCTTAAACAGCGCGGGCCCTGTAAAGCAATGCTAGTCACTTAATTAACCACATGACTTTTCTCAACATACAAAATAAGGCTGCTCCAGTCACAACATAAATGTTAAGCTGGTTTCCAAGACAACGAAAAATTGTAATGGCTGCCTTCGTCTCCATTCCTAATCCAGACTGTGTTGCACCATATGCCCCTTTGATGTGAACAGTCACGTATCTCGCATGCTCCCTCAACAGAGAACTATTATATTGATATTAATAATTATTTTAGTGTTATTATTATATTTTTTATATTTTTATTTGTTGCAGTTTTAAATGCGAGAACACATGAACACGTCTCTCATATCGCGAGATGAGACTCCGTGACATAGCTGATGCTTTCAGTTTATCATGTGTTCTCTTTTTCTTCCACGCTGATTCCCAGACAGGTAAGGCGAGTTTGTAATACTACAATCGGTAGATATTAAGACTCAAGACTTTGTTACGCTTGGTAATTGATTACTGGCAAGAGAAACAATAACATTGTAATAAAGATTACCCTGAAAAGAACACTGTTCGCATAATCAGATTGTAAAGTGTGCAGTAACTACGTATTGCTGTCCCGGTAATATAAGACAAACGACCCACACGGAGCAGTCATAAAGACAACTTACATATGAGAACATTTTCTCATAACAAAAAAATAATAATAATTGGCCGTAAATTTAGCCAGCGGAAGTTTCAGAGCTGCTTGTATGTGGTTTAGTAGCGGGGTTTTAAAAGCATTGTAGTATTAGTGTGTTGTAAAAGTGGTGGTAGTAGTGGTATTGCTACTAGTAATAGTTGTAGTAGTGGTCGTAGTAGTGGTATTAGTAGTAGTGGTAAGCGTGTCAGTAGTAGCAGTTATAGCAGGAGCAGCAGCAGAAATAGTAGTAGTTGTAGAGAAAGTAGTTGCTGTTGTGATGATGATGATGATGAGGATGATGGGATAGTTGTAGTACAGGTTTAGTAGAAGCAGTAGTTGTTGTTGACGCATTAGAATGTGTACTTATTGAAGCAGTTGCATTATCAGTTGGCATTGTTGTGGTTGTGGTGTCGATGATAGCAGCAGCAGCAGCAGTTGTAGTAGTAGTAGTTGTAGTAGTATAGTAGTAGTAGTAGTAGTAGTAGTAGTAGTAGTAGTAGTAGTAGTGGTATTAGTAGTAGAGTGGTAGTAGTTGTACAGTGGTAGTAGTAGTACAGTGTAGTAGTATTAAGTAGTAGTTGTGTTAGTAGCAGTTTCAGCAGAAGTATTATAATTTGTTGCAGCTACTGTTGCCGTGGCTGTTGTGGTAGTGGTAGCCGTAGAAGAATCGGTAGAGGTAATAGTAGTAGTAATGACTGCAGCAGCTTTATTTGTTATTGTAGTAGTAGTATGTTTTTTGTGGTGTGCTGGGGAGGGAGGGAAGGGGGGGGGGGGGTAGAAGCCGTAGAAACTGAAACAGATGAAGTAATAAAACAGGCAGTAATAGCAGCTACAGCAGCAACAACAACAACATCATCAGTATTTAAAGACTGTGACTAGAAGGAGTCGTGAAGTTGCAAAATTAGCAATGCTAGTAATGAGAAAGAAGAAACTCCACAGGGGAGCATGTACAGAAGGAGTCTACCAATCATCAGTTGAAGTACCCTCTCGTCGACAAATATTTTGGCCCACGAGCTCCTATACATTTTCAAAGAGTGGGCCGACCTGAGTTCATGAAGCTCGGGGTTGGTTTCGCCTGCTGCACGTATTACCGGATGTTATTCGGACAGGGACAAGACGAATTGGTGATTTTGCAAAAGGTATTGTGAGATAAGAAGACGTTGCGGTAGCATAATTAAAGCAGTCTGCATACCTGAACGATCGAGTAGGAAGCTCACGATTGGTGCACCAATCCACTTCCTCATGACTGTAATATTATAGATAACAGTCTGAAGATAGCTGTTGCAACTTGATAGAAGAAACAGCAGAGTATTAGTCGACAGCAAGCAACGACCATTTGCAAATCAAATGAACCCTTTTGCAGTAAATATGAAACATTTCGCAGATCTGTTTTTTTCACAAGATATATCATTTCAAGCTTTTTATTGAAACATGAGAGGCAATGACAGATGTTTCTATACTTTGGACATGTTATTCTATTTTTGTAAATTTTGTAAAAAGAAACGCAAAACACTTTTTTTTTTTCCTAGGTAAGAACTAATGTTCTACTATGTTGTTCCAGCTCTCTTGCAGGTACTCGGGAAGTGTTAAGTAGATGTTTTTAAAATAAGTGTGACAATCAGTAAAAGTAATAATTGGTAATAACGGAATAATGATACCCTCAAAATGTTTATAGGTAGAGAGAAAGAGAGAAAGAGAGAGAGAGAGAGAGAGAGAGAGAGAGAGAGAGAGAGGGAGAGAGAGAGAGAGGATGGCGAAAAATTAGGAGAGAGATAAAGAAAGAGAGAAGGCCACTTTTCCACACCTTCTGGCGTATTGGGAATATAAGTTTAGACAAATATTTTATAGACCTCGATTAGTAATATGGTCAACATCACTCTAGCCGCCTCTACTTCGTGTCCTTTTAGTACCTTTTTTAGTACTTTTCAGTGTACCCGACATTTTTTATGTCCATATTTTCGTAGTCGTCCAATGGCTCTGCTACTGTCGCTCTCTGTGATCCTCATGTTTTGTCAGTAAAGAAATTTTGCAAGTTAGATTTGACCTGGCTCGTGGTGTGACCGTATTCGACGACAAAGTCCATCCTTGAAGAAACATTGTAGGTGGTTTGTCGAAAAAGAGGACGGCAAGAAATGGGCAGGACTAAATTATTACACAACTGTTCAGCAAGCGGAAGATAAAGATGGCGGGTTTTGTGCACTATTGATCCCATATGTACACCTCCACGACGCTAACGAGGCAAGGGTTATATGTTTTTCTTCTTCAGCATTCCGAGCCCTTGGGGTTTATCGCTGCAGATATAGCCAACCTCCAATTCGTCTCTCTGGTTGGCCTTCTATTTCCAGTTGGTGACACCAAGTGTTTGCAGGTCTGTCTGAAATATATCTCTCCATTTTTCTTCTTGGTCAGCCTCGTTGTCTACAACCATTCGTCTCCCATGTGTA
>CAJHNH020000046.1:336015-403515 GCA_905116865.2 Candidula unifasciata | reverse complement strand
CTTTCAGGCAGATTTGAATACATGATTACATACGACCGTGCTATAAATTGGTGGTAGCACATTGTTTAAAGTTGAGTGTTAAAGTGTTTGTTTTATGCATGTGAAACATGGAGAGTAAGCAGCCAAGCATACAAACATTAACACGCGGCAGAGATGCGGTTTCTGAGAAGAATACAAAGATCATGGAGAGATAGAAACATAAATGAAGCAGTCATTATCGAGACAGATGAGAGTCGACAACTTCTTAGAATGTTTTTTAAAGCAGTTAGGTGTAAACAGTGGGTATTGTGTGGACATGTCATGAATACAAGAAATGAACTTGAGTACTTGCTAACAACTAGCAAGTTTGATGAAAAGAGAACACAACGTAGGCAAAAAGATAGATACATGGAAGACCTGCTTAGAAGGATAACAACATTGAACTGATCCCTCGTTCTGGTGATCGTGTGAGATGACGAAACATGACAGCCATTGCTTTCCGACACAGACCTTGATGATGATGATGATGATAAACACATGTTAATGATTTAGTTATTCACGTTTAACGTTATAAATGTTTTCCCAGGCGCACCCACGCTCAGTAATCTGTCCCTGACGTTCGCCAATTACGTGCTTGCTGTCGACTGTCCCGTCTTGCGAATGGAGCGTATCAACAATGTAACTGCGGACTTCCACTGTAGCCTCACGCAGAAGATAGATGAAATGGTTCTAGAGGGCGACTCTGTTGGTCATCTCTGTTCCATCTACGTTAGCGGAGGTAATGTATACAGCTGCATGACTCTAACAAAACTTTTACCTGAAGTTTCTGACAAATCTACACACAGCCAAATATAGCTTAGACTAGCTGGGTTGTTGAACTCTAGAATCTCTACAAAGGTGCTTTCAAAACTGCGTTTCGCGACAACTATGTTGTTATAAGCAGCGTGACAGTGTGCCCTGCAAAGATAGATCGTTGAAGGGTATATTCGGCAATCAACGTTAAACTGTTACCTTTAGCCTGCTACTCAAATGAATATTTCTCCATATATATATATATATATGTGTGTGTGTGTGTGTGTGTGTGTGTGTGTGTGTAAACAGTAGATATATATATGCCAAAGCAATGTTTCCCCGTTGTGAATTTGAACAAAGAAGACACAAAGAATAGACTGGACAATTTATTGCCTTGTATATTTCGCTGCATATATTCATGTGCATACTACAGTAACAATTGATTAAAATCGTCTACATTTATGAACTGTCTGATTCACCAAGGTAACCGTAAGCTAAATACCATTTAATTCTGTCTGCAAAGTTCTGGTTTTCACAGGCTGATCGATGACCCTTTCGCATATCTTAGTAATCTACTGTTGGTCGAATTATAAATAATTCGAAATGCATTAACATTGTTTGCAATGTACCCGGAATTTGGAATATGGCACGCAATTGCTGATGATGGATTATGTCGACCAGTCACCTGATTCGTTGTTGCTGAGGTGTTAGTGTTTTGCATTGCTTTAACCACCAATGTGTTCAGCAACCCGTTTCTCCAATCATCGATCAGTTATACCCACATATGCGGCGTTACAGATGCATTTAAACTGGTAAATACAATTAGGTCTGGCGTACGTCGACACCGGTTCTTTTACCAGTGGCGAAGGACTCTTGCTGGTTAGCAGTCTCATAACATACATGGCTGCTTAAAAACGTTTGACCGACTGCTGTTCTGATTCGGTCATATGCACCTTGCATTACATCCTCTCCCCGAAACGTTAGATGGATGTAAACTACACGAGAGTTTTTTTTTTTTTTTACAACTAAAGATGGGCAAAGGATACAGTCTCTGTCCACAGATCATTCCTTTAGTCACAACTTGCCCCATTTTCCTTTTTTTTTTTTTTCATAACATGGCCAACAAAAATGACGACTCGAGTATCCTTTACAGGACGTTTCAGTAGTTTGCCATTGCCATGAACGGTCAGCTCTTGGTACTACCACAATCAGTCCGCAGCTATGATCAAACCGGGCACCCCGGCATTACGAAGCACGTTCGCAACGCCTAAGCCACAGACGCCTACGTGTGTGTTCATACAGCATATGCTAGTAACAGTAAGAAAAAAGTAATGTAAAGTAATGGACCTTTTATCAGCCAGCATAAGCGTTTATTTTTATTTTTCATATAACAAGTTAGTTGCGTATCCTTTACAGGACGTTGCAGAGCCAACCCTAACAGCCCCTGGCTGTTGTGTGGCCTCTCTAGGCAATTTACGTCCAGTAGTTTGCCATTGCTTTCTGGACGGTCGGCTTTCTTGATACCACTGTAGAAACCAAAGCAAGGCCCATTGCCCGCAGCTGGGATCGAACCTGGCATCCCGGCATTACGAAGCGAAGCGTTCTCATCGACTTAGCCACAGAGTCGACTTATATTTTATATACCAGTCGGCATTCGATAGGTTGTACAGTCAGCAACATAACACCCGTATTTACTTCGGAGTACGTGTCCTAGTAACAATGTTTTTGGCTGTATAGAGCTTGGAAGACAAGGAGACATTTCTCCCCCACCCCAGCCCCCAACAGCCCCCCCCCCCCTTTTTCGCAAGTGGTAATTTTTACAGAATTACACAGTTGTCGTCTACAACCTTGCCAAAGTAATATATTCATATGCACGGCAATGATTCAGCACTTAGGTTACTGGCGTATGTCAGTTGTACATAAATGTATTTTATGTGTCTAACTCACAAGTGCAGTGTATTCTCCAACATGTTATGTGGTGTTTGTAAAGTCTTTCTACACTTTGTCTGTACAACAAATTTTAAGAAAAAAAAAAAGAACAACTTGGCGTCATTAAAAACGTGCATCGTAATCAGACGTGAAGCAATGCGCAGTGAATGGCAGTAGTCTGCTGGAGTAGTTCTTTGGACTGAAAAAAAAATTCTTTTCAATGTAAGAAATACAGTTTTTAATTAAATAAACGTTTCTAAATGACAGTCGAAGCACAGGAATTGTTGTTCAAAGACCTGTAGAAAAATGCTTTGAATTGGGTACTGAAAAAAAAAAAAAAAGATTCGTAAAGGTATAATGGCTCAAAATAGGTTAAATACGTTTCTTGCAACGGACATTTCAGAAGAATGATCTCAGTCTAGTAGACTTGTTGTGTTTGACTAAAAGTGTCTAGATATCAAGACAAAATCCTAAAAAATCCAGACAAATCCTTAAGAAAAATGTCGCAAAAAATGAACGCAAAATAAAACCCGAGGTGGACATTTCCAACCCATGTTATGATGAATTGTTAAAATATTTTTTTCGTACTTCACAGCTTCTGCAAAACGGCGTCAGATCAGGACAGTAACTAATGCAACTAGTTTAATTACCTTGCATAAGCACTTTTTCGCGGCGTCATTGTACATCTGTTTTTTTTTTTTTTTGTTTTTTTTTTATAATTTATATTATGTATGTATATATACCATCAGGTGCTTTGCCGACTGGCGTGGGCGATCATGCCTCTCCATAATCTGCGATCTCCTGCAGCATGTATAAGTTCGTGTGCCGACACACCTCCATGCCATGCAACACGACTGTCAAGCATTTTCTCTCGTTGTCTTCCTCTATATCTCCTTCCACATATCTTTCCAGTGGTCACAACATGTTCTATTTTCCCTCTTCTCGTAACATGAACGAAGAATGATGACTGTCTCCTTCTGTCTATGATAAGTTGTCTTCGGGCTCCCGCCTCTTTCAAAACCTCTTGGTTGCTCTTTTTGGCGGTCCAAGGTATTCTAAGCATTCTTCTGTAAAACCACATCGCCGAGGCCTCCAGAAATTGTTTGGCCTGCCTACCGATTTTTCAGGATTCACAGCCATATTTTAAAACTGAATGAATGTTGCAAGCAAGAATTCTTTTTCTTACTCTCAATGACAAGGATATATTGCACAAGATGTTTTTCATTTTATAAAATGTAGTTTTTGCCTGTCCTATTCTGTTTCTTATCTCAGTTATGCATCTTCCATCTGATGTTATCCATGTGCCCAGATACTTAAATTTCTGCACTTGTCAAAAAATAACACCATCAACTTTTATTACACACTTAGGAATAATTTGTTTCTTTGATACCACCATTACTTCTGTATATATATATATATATATATATATATATATATATATATATATATATATATATATATATATATATATATATATATAATTTTAATGTGTTTTGCATGCAAAGTGTATTAAGACTTTAGCAACAACCTGACATAAAGTGTTCATGATGTTAACAGTTATAAAGTAAAATCTCGAACAGGTCGTAATGTGGCGCTGAAGGAGCTCACATTTCAAGATACAACTTGTAAAGAATGGATCACCGGTCTCAATAGGATCTTCTCATCGGACAAGGCGGTGGATGGCAACACTAATAATCATTTTTACAGAGGCTATAGCTGCTCGAAGACTTCCAATCGTTTGCCGTCGGCATTTCCTGTCCCCACCTGGATGGTGATATTATCAAAGGAGTATGCAGTCAATAGATACGCCATATACAATAGAGGGGATGGTATGTATATAGGCAATAGAACATGGTACCTAGGCACCCTTAAGGCCCAACCCTGTCCCCTCAAACCCAAAAATGTCCGTCCATTCGTTTGTTCGATCGACGTTCTCTCTTCCAAGCTCGTTCCAGATTTTCTTTAGTGCGTCCTGGTGTCATTAGTCTCTCCCCTGTATTTCCAGATTAGTGTAGTTTGCAGTATTAAGCCACCTTCTGTATCTTATAACTCTGATTTCTTTTTCACTCGTGTATGCATTCCAATTTAATGATTAACAATTTTATCAGGCATTCGCTTTCAAATGCATATAATTTTCGACCCACACTTACGTTATGCATAAATATATGTTTTTTTTAAGCTCCTAGTACATTACCTGTGTGTGTGTGTGTGAGTACACACACATAGAATGTGTAAATATATAAATGTTGATTAAATGGGGTGGGATGTATCTTAATGAATGTGGTTTCCAATTAAGATAACATGTATAGCATCCATGGGTAAGGGATAAAAAGCAGCCATAGTGTGTTACGTTATAAATTTAGTTATGTTCTTTTAACATGTCTAATACAAGGTTGTAGGGTCAGTGGCAGACCTTCGAAATGTAACTAGGGCACGCAGGTTTTCTTTCTGTGAGAACCACAGTTCTAGAAAATCTGTAAGGAAACTAACAGACTCCTTAATCTGTCAGCAGGTCCTTTACAGAACGTTACTTTCTTTATAGCACACCTGAAAGTCTCTCTTTATCTAGCCAATTCCCCAGTCCTGAGTGCATTAATAGCCAATGCCTCAGTGCTTTATTTATATACTACCCCAAACAGGGAAAATCCACAGGTCACGGGGTAGTCTAATAATTCAGGGGGTGGTAGATAGGCTACATACAGCCTTTGACACAAGGTTAGGGGGAAGTGCCGCAATGCCGTTGATATCGCGTGTTGTATATTTCAACACGCCAGCGCGTGTAACACTCCACAAACATGGACACACTGGGTCTAACACAACCTATCTAGAGAGTGCTGCAACCTATGTCACGGGCATTCTTTCTCGAAATAAAAACGTGAATGCAAAACAATATAGAAAGCGAACAACATAGCGGCCCAACTGTAAACTGCAGAAAAGTAGACCAGCCCAAAAAACTTAAAAATGAAACGTGACTCATTTTGTTTGCATAGACTAACTTAAACCTAACCACCAAGCCCCAGCTCGTATTGACCCATTCCCTTGTGAAATACTCTTGTGGCGTCACTGGGTTTCCCACATCAATACAGAGTACATGTGGGTAAGTGTGTGTAATATGTGTGTAATGTGTGTGTGTGTGTGTAATATGTGTGTAATATGTGTGTGTGTGTATATATATATATATATATATATATATATATATATATATATATATATATATATATATATATATATATAGCTATTATGTAGCGCTAGACACTCGCCTGTTAATCCAAAAGTCGTGGGTTGAAATCCGGAATACTTCCTGCTGTATCCACCTTAAAATGGGTACCGGCTAAAGTAGTGGAAAGAAAAAGTCAAACAGCATGATGTTCGCCACATAGCCCACCCATCGCCGACAGGTCAATAAGAGTAAAGTAAGTAAAGTAAAAATCCCTTTTCACGCCTTAGGCGCATCGGGTAAATGGGAAGAGCGTCCCATATCTTTACAGACCAATCGGCACTGCAAGGGTAATGTGGTCAGCATTACGCCGGCCGTCTTTACTTTCCCAGGACAGCCATCCTGGTACCCAATTTAGGCTGGGTCGACGTGCGACGCCCCATACCAGGATAAAAATCCACGCAGCCCGCAGTGGGTTTCGATCGCGGTACGTTAGATTACGAGTCAAACTCATAACGCCTAAGCCACAGACGCCGCCAATAAAAGTAAGTCTAGCACTAAATGCCCACATTCGTTACTTTAAAATTGAAATATATAAAAATTACAGATTTGTATTAGCATTATTTTTATTGTGTTTTTTTTTTTTATTTTATTTTCCAATAAAAGCTTCAGCATATGAACTGAGGGGTTTTAAATTACATAGCTTCGACTCCAAAAATAACTCAGTCTTTGAATACCGTGACACGAATCCAAGAGTTAACAGAGTCTACATGATCTACCATCCGCCTCTACCTGTTGGTAGTGTCGCGGTGACTGTCAACAACTCGTACAGAAGTCTGACCCTGTGTGAGGTCGAAGTTTACGGAGGTAATGTGTCGACTGCCGTTTCAGTAAATGTGTTTATTTTCTGCGGTTCTGTAGTATTTTCGAATATTAGTTTTGAGTATCCAGACACCATGAGGCTCGGTACTATGGATATCGCAACCCTTCGGCATTGATTCTATGATAGGTACCCTAAATCTATGAGAAATGTGACTTTTCTTCCTACCCCAGGGAGTGAACCAGGACCACAAGGAGTTCGTCACCCGGTCACCGTGAAGTCAGGTTTAAACCAACTACGCTAGCGATCCTAGTTATTATGTTAAATCCGTATCTTTTTCAAGACGTTGCAGAAGTGATTAACACAGCATACAACGTTTGAAGGAAGGAAACATTTCAGATCATCACACAATCATTGAAGCAGACAGTGACACTGGAGTGGTGAGAATGCATGGTGTGAGCTGCATCCGATAAGTGAAGGAAAGGGTCCTTTCTAAATGTTTTCAGGCGTATTGGGCATATAGGGATAGACCTATATATTTTTAAAGCCCTAGGCCAGGGAAGATACACTTGGCGCCACAATAAAGTCCTTAAAGAGTTACAGGATATTGTAGACCAAGCTAGGATGAGGTTCCAATGCGAGGGCCACTCCTACCGTCACCCCCATGGGCTTCCTCAAGGCCGGACAGATTTATAATGGTAAAATCATACGCTCCATAGGTATTTCACTGCGAAGGACTGGTTACTGGCTGTCGACCTACCAGAATTAATCCGGAAGACCGGCTTGAGACATGACATAGTCCTACACTTTATGGATAAAGGCCAGCTCAACCTGATTAAGCTGACCGTGCCGTATGAGTCGTGAATGAACGAAAATCACACGTTCAAGCTCGAGAAGTATGGGGATCTCGTGGCCGGTCTGAGGAGAGACGACGTGTACTCAGTAATAATCGTTGCCGTCGAGGTAGGCAGTAGAGATCTTATCTTCACTTTCATGGGCAATGTGGTAAAGCAGCTGGGCTTGCGAGGAAACGAGCGTAAACGGTCACTGAAACATCTGCGCGAAACTGCTCAAAGAGCTTCGAGCTGGCCCCGGACGCAACTGAACTTAATTAGGGATGGGCCTCTATAGACTGGTCCGAGTCTCTAGAGGAACGGAACTTCTTATCCCTTAAAAGCCTAATGTCCGAACGATGTCTGCCAGTGTCCCTCTGCTAGTTGCCAAAGTCTTACATGTGTCCGATGAACTAACCGTAAGCTTGTCACTTTGTTGTTTAGGTAACTGACTGGTCTAATTGGCTACCGCAGCGACTATATATATATATATAATTATATATTTAACTTGGAATCTCACAGTACAGTTGAAAGTCACCATTTCGACTTGTCCTTGTCCGAGAACATTCGGTAAAGTGCAGCAGTAGAAGATCAAGGCCTGGGTGTCATGACCCAGGTCAACCCACACTCTCAAATTATCTATGAGGTAATGGTCTGGTCATCTAATAATATTTTTTGAAGACTGTCTGCTACCGAAAGGCCTGCAGCTGTAATGGAACCCAGCACCTCGCCACACCGGCTTTACGAAGAGCGTAAACAATACCCATAAACATATGCCGACATAGTAGCAGTTTGAATATATAGCCGCGAATGTAGCCAATTTATTAACGAGCTCAAAGTATGTCTAGAGGGCCTTCGGAACGTTCTGTCTTAACGTGTTTCCTTTGTTGTCTTTTCCCATATGGTTCATGGTCTACTTCATGCCCTGTTTGCTTCTCCTCTTCTAGAGTATACCTTGAATGATATAGCGTTACAGTGTATTCTTTCTAACTATACATAATGTAATTAAATAACTCTCTCAACGTTGACCTTACTCGACCATTGCCTCCTGTTTTCTTCTTCTCTCTTAATGTATGTTATGTATTGGTATGCCGTTAAAAGTATTCTCTCTAAACAATGCACAATATAATAAAATAACTCTCCCAACGTTGACCTCACTCGACCATTGTCTCCTGTTTTCTTCTTCTCTTCTATTATATGCCTTGTGTGGTATGCCGTTACAGTGTCTTCTCTCTAACTATACATAATGTAATAAAATAACTCTCCCAACATCGACTTCACTCGACCATTGACTCCCGGTTTCGTGATCCTGTTCCCAAGTGGCCATGTAACTTCCTACATGTAAAAACATCCCTTCTGTTACAGAACTGGTGTGTGATGGTCAGCGCTACGGGCGTGACTGTGAAAATCTATGTCAGTGTCCGAACGGCGATCCCTGTTTTGTGAGCACTGGTGGCTGTCCTGCTGGTGGCTGTCCTGCTGGCTTCGGCGGCCCAGGGTGTTTGTCAAGTAAGTCCTCATGAGTGTCTATGTGTTACAGATTGACCTCACGATTATTAGTGCGTGTACCTAGCTTTCTCTCTCTATCTCTCTCTCTCTCTCTCTCTCTCTCTCTCTCTCTCTCTCTCTCTCTCTCTCTCTCTCTTTCTCTGTGTGTGTGTGTGTTTCTCTGTTTTGCACTCCTCTTGTTGTGTGGTAAAACACACACACACACACACATTCTTTCTAGATGCCCAATTTGCATGAACCTGTAGGAAAGGATTCCCTGCTTTACAGTCCCCTTAGTGACAGACTCACTGATGTTCAGAGTCTCGTAACCAAAATCATTTATGACGGAGGAGAGTTGGAGATTTGGATGAAAGTTAACTGGGGAGATCCATCTACTAATTATTCTTACTTACTCTGCCACACTTGTTGCGATATGTCCCTCTGTATTGAGTCAGTTTCTCCTCGTGTCTCATTTTCATAATCTATGCTGAATGGGTGGTCCTAAGAAGAATGCATGTGTGAACAGACTGATTATCGAGTTGTAGCAAACACGAACTCTATGTGGCAAGCGTGAATTCGGCAAAAGGTGTCAAACGGACAGGTCATCGATTTAGTAAGGATATTCTAGAAGAAAAGGAAGGGTTAAGTCATGAGAAACTGCTACTTTTTAGTCTTGTTTCGTTTTGGTCTCGTTGGAGGTTGATGTGTGTGGGGCAAATGAATGCTGAATTGACTGAATCCTGAACTGTGATTCCTTCAACTGCCCAACTGACTCCATGGCGTCACAGAATGTAGGAATAGAAGCATAAACGATCATTTTGCCTATGACGTTTCTGATCTAATGTTTTTGGCCTGAGATGTTGCAAAAGTCGGATGCTAGGAGAGCATGAATCGTTATGCTTTGACAATATGTACTCATGATTTCTTAGGACCCCAGCATTCATCCTCCGACATTTGTGCATCGAGAGGACATCGCCTTGTCGAACAGTGCTTTCGCAACATGTGTCCTTGTTTCAAATTGCTGTGTTACAGTGTTTAACTAGTGTATCAGAGTAGACTGTAAAAAAAAAATGAGCCGAATGAGAGTCATTGCAGTAATGAGCTACGTCCACGATTCACTGCTCTTTGTTCTCACTATGTGCTTTTTTTTTTAATCTACTGCAGACTGGAAACTGTGTTTATTAAAATATTAAATTCGTAATATATAATGTGATTCAGTGGCATCCAACCAGCTTCGCACTGAAAGAGTTAACACTAAGGAATGAGAAATAAAGAGAAGCTTAACGCAGACACCACGTTCAACCGTATGAAAACCCATTCGTTTTACAAAGTAACGGTTAGTCCAGTGTGGCATAGTTTTTGGCGATGAGGATATTGATCTATAGATCGTTTTCCAAACCAAGCTACCAGCTGGAAGTTTATCACTTTGTCAAAACAGCCACCAACTTTCCCATCAGAGACAAAGTTCGAAAAGCATCACTTCTGAGGTCCTGGATAGTTAGTATCCTGTATATATTCACTCGATGTCATGCCGGTGTGTTGGGAAATTATCAGGCAGATAGACTGGTCGGTTCAGCACGACTCGGTGGTGAATTGATGTCTGATAAGCTGGACATTGTGAGGGCCCTTTGGGAGCAAGTGAACAGTACGAAAGCGCAAAAAGATCATTACTGTTTAAGGAGAATGACGCTGTGAGGAGTTACCAGGGGATCCCGCTAAACGCTCAACACTCAAGAGAAGGGTGAGACGGATATACAATCAGACAGGTACTGGTGCCATCGGAAGTAAACCTCGACGACTTTTTTGTTGTTGCTGAAAATGGTACCGGGGATGTTCCGAGTGCTATGATGTCGATTCTTAATTCAACAAAGTTCAAAATGATGTTATCGGACAGACTGTGAAAACAGCACGATAGGACAATTTCTTTAAAAAAGGGAAAATCACCTGGTTTGGTCATTTAGTGAAAATACCGATAGGACAATTACCAATGCAAGCTTTGCAAAAGAAACGATCTGATATCAAAGCAAGAGGTCGCCCTAGGAGGATAAAGATTAATGTCTTTACAGAACTACTTCATAGGGATGACAACAGACACTGCTGTCCATCTAGGCATGGATCGCCAGCAGTTTATCTTCACGCCACTTAAAATGGCAGAAGTGGAAATTTATGAAATTGATGATGATGATTCAAACTATGTGTGAATCTACCGACCAACAAAGCAGATCACATAATCAGTTTAACTTCAGGTTAAGGCACCCAGAAGTCAGATGTAACCTCCAGTCCTCCAGTATGACAAGTCGATAGGGCTACAGGCATTTAGAGTGCATTTACATCTTATCTGCAATAGCATTGCGTCACGTGTAGTGTTTGATGTACATATGCTTCTGTGTTGCAATGTTTCAGAATGCACTGCTGGAAAGTTTGGTCATCACTGCGACTCAACTTGCAGCGAGCAATGTGCAGCAACCGAACATGCAAACATGTCTTTGTGTGACCATGTGACTGGCACCTGTGCCTTGGGGTGTAATATTGGCTTCACTGGACTCAGATGTGATAGAGGTCTCTATTTTGCATTGTTATTCTTAACCACTATCCATTATCTCTCACTGAAGCTGTCAAACAAGACTTCGCATTACATAATTCTCAAATTATCTCAGCGTGTGTAATTTCCAAAGCCGGCATCTTTTCTTCGCTTCACGGTTTTTTTACAGGATGTTGCAGAAAAAACTCCAGCACTGTTTTGCAAATGCGATTTTTCAAGGCAAATTTACGTTCAGTAGTTTGCCTCTACTGCTGAAAGGTCGGTCCTTTATACCAGTGTCAGTACCAACGCAAGGCGGCCTCGTATCAAGTCGTCTGCAACAGGGATAGGACCCGGCTGCCCAGCATTACATAGAGCGTTGACAACGCATATACCACAGACGCCGACCGCCTAGGTTAACAGAGCCTTAAAAAACGTCGTGCACAAATAGGTGACCATTTATGGCTGGTTGGTCTTCAAATATAGTGATTAGGGGATCTGGCCGGCACTCTACACTAAGAAAAAAGGCAAGACAGGCTTATAATTACACTGTTTTTAATGCTATTAGAGTTGAGACTCTTCGCTAGCTGCTGGGGTTGGGGACGGAACGCTCATGTGAATATCCCAAGTGCCAAGATATGGGTATTAAATTTCAACAACTCTTCACGATAATATCAACTAGAACTCCATGACAGGAGCATGCACAGCAGGAGCCTGCCTATACTCAGAATGAGTCCCCTGTCGACACATATTTCATCCCCTTTTTCTCCCAGACATTAGGTGGGAAAAATGGACGGCTGATTCATCGGTTAGAAGTTTGTCAGACAGACGTTAAAAAATAGCAGCTGCACGGGCAGACGTTAGTCGCATAGCATTGTCTCAAGAGATTTAACAGCTCTTTTCTACTAGGAGCTCTGACCAGTCAACCGAGGCCTATGCCCCACGTCCTTCCATTATATTCAAAGCCAGCTGGAATCGATTTGCAGTTTCACCTAATTGTTTCAGTGTCTTTTTACGCTCGTTGTAGAACACGTTTGATAATGTGTGAACGTAGAAATTAGAGTGGACCTGTCAATGAAGTGCTATCAGAGGAAGAGAACAAAGCTCCTGTCTCAGCCACCCAATTTGTTTTCATGAAATGATTGGCTGGTGAATGCTCGGAAAGAGTAAACTGAATTTTCAAGTCCCACATATTAAAATTATGATTCGGGTGCCTTGTGTAAGTCGCCTATATAATTTGGCAAGACTTATTCTTCTCAGCATGTTTCTACTTCTTCTTCTGCCTTTTTAGCCCCCAATGGAGCATAGGTCCTCAACTAACTCACGCATAGTCGTTCTATTTTTTGCTATCGCTTGCAGCTCTCCCTATGTTCTCTACATCTTTCTAACTTCATTCTCCAGCTCCCTTCTACATGTAATTTTTTTGGGTCTTCCTTTATTCCTATTCCTGTGTGGGTTGCATTGCAACGACATTCTAGTTATTTTGTCTCCGATTTTCTTATTGTGTGTCCTATCCAACGCCAGTGTCTTTTCTTCACCTCTTGCTCCACTGGAGCTTGGTTAGTTTTCTCCCGAAGCTCTACATTATTGTTGATATCAGGCCATTTGATTCCCTCTCCTGGTTTGCATAAAAATAAAGAGCAACACGCAACAGCTGCATCAACAACAAATACAGCAACAACAATACAAGCAAGTCAACATTATCGTAAAAACTTTTCCGTGTAAACCAGAGAAATAATAATAATAAAAAAAAAAAAAAAAAAATAGAGACAGACTTGCTGACTGTGATGTAATGATGAAAGGGTGGAAGGCAGATCATATGTAACATTTTCCTGTACTGACGATGTGTGAATAATGTTTTTTTTTTTTAGTATGTCCAGCGGGAACCTTTGGCGCTAACTGCAGCTCGAATTGCAGCAGTCAATGTGCGGCAACTGGAAACGCAGTGACGTCCCCGTGTGACTTTTTGACTGGCACATGTGCCGCTGGGTGTAATAATGGCTTCTCTGGACCCACATGTGAAAATGGTTTGTGTTTTTGGTATATAGTGTGTTTATTATTTTAAAACATTATGGCTAGTAATCCAATAAATCAATAAGAATTAAGTGGTTTTTTTTTTTTTCTTTTAAACAAAAACAAGGTCAATTCAAAAACAGGGATAATTTCATTTACTTAATGATGACTAACACTTTAGTATAAGTGATTGTATACGGATGCTTCACACCTGCATCTCCAACAGCCTATTGACGTTATCGAATGTTTATAAACTCTCTTCTAACAGAAAGTTGAAATATATTTCTTCTATCAAAGTTAATGCTTTGTTCTCTTTTGGGTACATACCATTTTCTCCAGAAAGTCTGATATGTATTTTTTATTCGTTTACCTCTTCCGCCATACAGTAAACTACGATATTCACAAGCTACAGTTTTTATTCTCGACTTTTGGGCTACACACGCTTGACCCTAACTGGTCTTCTTTTCTCCAGAAAATGTCTAATATTTGTTTTCTATTTCGTTTAACTCTTTCGCCATACAATAGACTACTATATTCACAAGCTACAGTTTTTATTCTCGACATTTGGGCTACACACGCTTGACCCTAACTGCTATTTTGCTTGTTTTCCACCAAGCTCTCTCTCTCTCTCTCTCTCTCTCTCTCTCTCTCTCTCTCTCTCTCTCTCTCTCTCTCTCTCTCTCTCTCTCTCTCTGTCCCCCTGTCCCCCTCTCCTCTCGCACCAGTTCTTTTCTCATTATATTCTTTCCCCTGAACGTGAGGGTAATCTCAGCGTCGTAGATTGTCTTTTGTATAATATGGTTCTCCTGTCTGCACATCAGAGATTGGGTTTAGGGTGGGCTGGGGGGGGGGGGGTGGGGTGGTGTTGTCTGACCAGCTTTCTAATCTATGTTTCAAGCGCCTTACCTGCCATGCCACTAAATAATAAATTACCATATCTTTTATTTATCAGTGATCACTGGCGTGTCTTAGTTGCTCCGACCACAGAACACGACTGTTTCCGTGCAATCTGTGTTACCTAGCCTCAGTGCTAAAATTCACATCGTCTCCCCTCATTGCACACATTTTTATGTGTCAGATGCTGTGCTGTAATCTACGGTTGTTGGCCTTTAACTTTTCTACATTAAATTGTGGGTGTTCCTCCACCACTGGACTTTAGAATTGTTTCAGAACCTAGGTGTTGCAAGCACATCCATTTTACAGATTTTAAATATGTGTATATGGACTGTTGGTTCTTTGCCTCTCAGACAGATGCATGTCAAAGATTTTGTTTTTCCCACAACAGGACCCCGGAACCCACAAGGGGGAGGGTAAATAAGAATTTGCACATTTTTAGTTTTAAACAATGCGCTGAAATGGGATAGATACCGTGCAATACAAAAAGAGTGTTTTGTTTAATACTGCATTTAGAGTTGTGCATGTATTTTTTTTTTAATTTACTAATTTCTTTAAAAGATAGGCCTCATAGAGACAGATTCAAGTCCAATACTCATTCGACAGGCTACGTGTTTCTATATCGTGGCACAAAGCAGGGTCTTTGACTTTACATCAATGGTCTCTTGGGGTTTATGAAAACTTTCGCTTGATCAACGCGCTCGATGTAGTCTGACAACAACCGCCTTTAGAACACAGAGCAACCTGCTTGCACTCGTTGCAATGAAGAAGGTTAAATGTGACAGAGATCGATACACATAACGATGAGTGGCGTGGTGATGTCTGTCACAATGTGAGATAAAGTTAAGTCTAACGTAATGTCTATAAGGAGTTACTCCGTACGTCACTCGGGCGCCACCTGCACTGTTCTGGTTTTACGGAACCTCACGCAAGACACCTGCAGCACGTCCTCGTCGTGCACCGCGGATAATGTCTCAAATGAGCATTAACAGAGCTGTCAGGGGATCTCGAAGTTGGGGGCTCCCAGAGGTGTAGTGTCCTTCTGGCTATCATCAGCCCGCTCTCGAAACGCATGGGTGAAAAAGTTTACCAAAACTCATTAGGAACATGAGCAAAGTGCTTGCCAAACGTGCCACTAAAATGGCAACCCTCGGTTAGAGTTTTGTGGGGTGAAGAGAACATTGTGTTGCTGGATTCAACCCTTGACATATAGATTTACTCGCAGCAGGAACAAGTAACATCCCCTGTGGGTGGCGTCTCGTAGCAAGATTCTACCCATGTACATCCTCTGTCAACCTTCAGTGTCGTCGCCACTGCGCTGGTTAAGCCTAAATGTCTGACAAAAATAGATCCTACGGCACACGAGCAAGCTCAAAATTCGACCATCATAAATCGTATTGACTGGGAACAATTCCAAATGTCCACATCCCGAGACCCCACTCGCCCGAGTTTTGGGACCAAACAGATAAAGACATGCCTGGCGCAGGATTCTCCATTCTGTCGTGTTAACAGTACTCTAAAGATGACAATCGTGCGATGAAAAAGATTGTACCTATTCGTGAGGCCACAAAAGTCCAGAACCCACGGGTGCTTCCCGCTGATCTCCGGAGGGCGCAGCCCGTGTTGAGCGGGAAGCCTAATACGGTTGTGAGGTTAAGCAGCTATGTGTAGGACGTGACGATTCCTTGGGTAAGCCCAGAACCAGAGCGTTATATGTCAGCTCTGCATTTTTGGAAGCTTCCTTGGATGGCGGGGAATGCATATGATCTGCCCCTGCCTTCCCTTGAATGCTAACCGTTCCAAACAGTGCTGCTCCAAAGGGGGTACTCCGGAGACAACACCTGTGGAGAAAGTGATAAAGAGGACACCACACAAATAAGGTAACATCTCGACCCACACAAAACAATGGCGACAGTCATCCTAGAAATAGGCCTGACGTCTTCCCTCTAAGTCGGAGTACATCTGCTCGTGAGGCAGGGAACGCCAAAAGGCAGTAAAATGGGTGTACACGCAAAACTCAGGTCCAGGTAAAAGCCAAAAGTTCAAACGGACGATTAACTGGGACCTTCCGCCGGAATTCACAGCCGATGAACGAGGACGAAGAAGAAGACATAACGATGAGCTCAGTCGGTTAAAGACGCTGGAAAGGACAAACAAAGGGGCAGATGACCTGACGAAAAGCGATGATTGTTGATTATTGTTCAACACCACCAGGGCCATACAGCCAGCGACCAACACCCGTTGGTGCAAAGTGCCACTATTCGGATGAGGATCACCCGTGTTCAAGTCATAGAAATCCCGTCAACCGTTAGGTTATATCGGGGCACCAAATTGCAGCTGGGGTGGGGAGCTTTAAACAATTACGTCCTAATGTGACAAAGATACATTTAAAAAAAAAAGAGAGAGAATATGTTTGCATTGCAGCTGTTATAGCCAGGTTCTACAGACAAACAGTAGTTTTGAAGTTAAAGTATGTCTGTATAATACCTGAAGAGTGGTCATCTTCAACACTGATATTGTGCACTTGGATACTTTCGCAGTCATGCTTTGGTGTAGCGGATTGCCTTTGTACCCTTAGCTGATGGATTATTTCTCATCGAATAGAATTTTACTCTCAGAATTAGCTAAGCTCCCAGGTCAACTCAGAATACAAGGGGCACCTGGAAAGAGTCTTATGAAGCAGAGGCGGTTGTGGTAATGTTGTTCAGATCACCGATCATGTAATGTAATAAACGGTTCTATCATCTTATGCCCCGGTGCGCCATTGATGAAGAAAAGGTCTTTTACCTAACTTTTTTTTTTATTTTTATTTTTTATTTTTAGTGGAATGTGGCGTTGGGCGCTTTGGTCAAGACTGCAGTTCATTGTGCAGCCCTAACTGTGTGGCAATGACCCAAAACGACTCATCCTCGTGTAATGCGACTACTGGTGCCTGCATAAACGGATGCAAGAGTGGATTCATTGGAGAGATATGTAAACGCCGTAAGTGTTGTCGTTCTCGAGTGTTGGTACACTGCACTTGCTAAAGTCCGTTGCAGAAGTTGTGCCCAGCGTTAAAAACATGTAACTTAGGAACCGTTTGGTGTAAGTTGCTGAAATTTGGAATGCAACGCTTTATTAATCATGTTACTGTGATAATTTTTTTTTTTTAACGTAACAAAATATCTTGGTTTCATTTTTTCCTGTTTTGGGAACACACACACACATTATTCAATTGCCTGGCTTCGTCCGAAATAGATTAAAACAATTAACATCTATTCTAATCAACTGTAAACCCAAAAATTATCTTTATATTTGGCTGTAGACAATATTTGTTTTCTATTAGTAGTCAGTATCACAACTTGTACATCCCTCGTCATACCTGGAGATTTTAAACAAGCTTTAATCTCTTCTGCCATCGTATCTTTTGGAATTACTGGTAGCGTTTGCGGGATTAATAACACTGATCAGTGTAGGACAGATCTTAGAACATTCACTAGAGAGCCTGATCTTCCCATTTTCACTTGTTACCTCTTTCGCATCACAAATGTGAAGAAAATATTTTGAAAACTGTTGCGAGTTTGTGTAACTATGTTGTTGAATTCGCATGTTGGTAGTTAATATCACAACTCGTATATCGCTTGTAAAAGCTGAGGATCTTAAACAAGCTTTGATCTAATCAGCTGTCGTATCTCTTGGAATTACTGGTAGCGGAAACTCTCCAGCAAGGACGAAAATCAGGTCCCCATAAGATCGTTGTTGCCGCGAAGGTCATAGGGAGTTCTGTTCAAGGCTTCGAGACCATGTTTGGGCATTACCGAAATCTTATCGCAGAATGGTACCTGGGCTTCCTGCAGCAATTTGGCTTTTGCCACTTCCTGTCTTGATTTTGCAAACGGGTATTTCGATATAGATTAAATCTAATGGGATTTTGACATTTAATGTAGTGTTTGTCAACCAGTTATCAGCGTTGCTGCAAAACCTGCAATTTCTACAGGGAATGCAAAATTCTTCGCTCCTGCTAATTCTGGCAAGTGATACATTGGTGAGGAAGGTCTTTCCGGTTTCTCCCGGTGCATCGATACAAAACATTACTCCACTTCCACGTTTGTTGTGGCGCCGTATAACTCATTGATATTTAGCTGATCTGCATTTAACAATGGCTCATGTGGAGCCTCAAAATTACGCATCATATCAATCATACGATTATTTTCGCAGCATTTCCCGAATATGTTTCGTGCATGATGTCGTAAAGGACTTATCATGCTAAACTCTGACAATGATTTTCCAATCATCCGTAGGAATTCATCTTCATGCTTGATGACTGCCTCCTTGTATATGTCATCTTTAAAGTTAACGAAAATGTGAGCATTTTCTAAACGTTAGATAGTTAAAATATCTCAAGACTTGTAATCCTTATTGTTGACCCACTGTACGTTTGTGTTGGGAGGCTCACAAAATGAGAGGATTTATTGCCAAAAGAGTTCGGATTTCCGAGGCAGACAAGCGTGATGATGCGAGTCACATTCGAGTCCATCGACGGCGGTGAGATATTTTAAGCGGGTTGAACCTTTCACTGTGGGCAAAGGCAGTCGTAGGTTATAACAAATTGTCTGTAGTCCACAATATGGACACGACCAAGAGCCTCGCCAGATCTGATGCCGCCATGTCTTTCAACAACTGCACTTTGTATTCACCAGTTGAAATCTATTTTTGACTTGTCCCATGTACACAACTTTGGAACATCACAATATAAAACTTACTTTTAAAGCTTTCATATTGGCACAGCTCATTCCTGGGTGTGCTTTTTGGATTAGTTAGACGATCTTCCAAACTGCCTGCTTCTGTTTACGCTTTATTTTGCAAGACGTATAGGATTAAACACCTTTCTCGTATGTTTTTGGCACCAGTAAAATAACGTGTTTTAGGGTTAGAGAAAATAAATGTTTTTCGATGTAATTTTATACCCATACCTTCTTGGCATGATTAATCAGACTTGAAAAAAAAAAACATTTAATACATCTTATAATTATTGAATATCTTACCATAAATTTAAAGAAACCCAAACTACGTAATTAACACAATGGGCATGCAACTTTCTTTGTAATTATTTTTCATTATAATAATATTATTGCATTTTATAAACATACGCTGCATCCGTACTTTCTTAACAGTTTTACCTACACATTTTGTAGAATTAAAGCATGTTCACTAAACCTCGAAAGTATGTTTAAATGTCACTATCTATGCAACATTAGTATCATAGCATTTTATTAAATAAATTTGCTTTTTATTATAGAAAATCAATTCCCTGTGTAATTCCTTAGAACAATATTATTTGATCCGATACCCACAATATTTAAGCAAATGGTTTAGACTAAAGGAAATATTTATTCACATCACACACAAAAAGGACGTTCACGTCATACAATGTTTTCTTTTCCAAAATGCTAATCTTGTTTTTCTTCTTCGTCTTCTTCGTTGCGTTCGATTTCGCATGCTCAGATCAGACCATCAGATAGGTTGCTTCTATGAACTCGCATGTCAGCAGCAGGTCCTTTATGGTCCCCAATGGCTTGCTCGGCACACTTTGCTCTTGAAGCCAGGTGTCTTTTCGAAGTTATAGGTAGCGTGAGCAGGTCTGCAGAATGTGCTCAGATGTGTGTGTTCCTTTTGATAGGCACACTGTGGGGAATGTAGAATCTTTATTTTATGTTTGTCGTAGACGTAAAATTATTGTTGTCTGTTGAGTCTGCTGATGGGGTCTTGTGGATATTTGCTCTCTTCCTCAATTCCTTGTATTTTTCCTTGATAAGTATTCTTATTTCTAATAGTTACAATGAATGGGTCTGTTATTTCTCTTTTCTTTAATTTTTTTTTTTTTTTTTGCGAGTCTGTCTGTTATTCATTTCCTGGTATGCCGCAGTAAGCCGAATATCTCTGGAGACCGATTTCACTGTTTTCTGCAAGTATGTTTAGCTAGCGGATCAGTTCTATCTCCATGTTGTCTCGTGGATTCCTCTGAGTCACAAACGCAAAGCAGTTTTGCTGTTTTTAATTTTTTTTTTCTTCTCAAGCAGTTTGGCTCAATCAATAATTGTTTGCTGCTCTGAAGTTTGTTGAGAGTCTCCCGGAGACACATACAGTTTCTACTGTGGTCCCATCTTGCAGAATGATGACTGATCCAGCTCCACCGGTTTTTTTTTCTTCTGTTCCCTCTAATGATCCATAAGTGTCTATCTAGCTCGTCTACTGCTGTGCGGACGTATTTTAGCGAGCTCTTCATTTTTGATTATTTTATGAAACCAATGCGTCTAATCAACATGGATTTTCGTATCATTGTGATCTCTGTTTTACTGCACAGAGAGTGAATTTGTTTAAAAGTATTTTTATGTGCGTATTTTCATGGAATTTCTACTTGATTTAAACAATAATTTAACAATGGAAACAAATGTGATTCACTGGGCCAATCGGGTGCTACGGATGGATCAATCCAACCAATCACTAGGTAGTTGTTAAAAATGTTTTGTGACCCAGGTGTGCTTGGGACTGTTTGCTGCGCGTCAGTGAATGCTTGACACAGGTGTACACCTGCAGCTATGTTCGGCGAGGAGAGCCTGACCGTCGAAGTAACAAAAAGGGGGCGTATCGGCTTAAGGCCTGTGGTCAGCAGGAACTATGCGCTCAACAAAGAAAAAGTCTTACGGGACAAGCTTAAAAAATGTCTAAATGACCCAGGGCTACTGATTAAACATTCAAGTGATGGGAAATGTGTTAGCATCTGCTTCAATAATACTATTCAATATGAATGCTTTCGATCTTGCCTGCTGAAATGCTACCAAACCAAAAATATTGAACACAGGACGGACAGACAGGGTGCGCACGTAGAGGCGAAAATATCGTCGCCATCATACACGATTCACTTGTACCACACTAAAAATAAACTGCTGGTCCAAGGCAATGTACATGCTTTGGAGACATGGATGGGGGAGGAATTTATTGATCTTCAGATGACAGCTCAGTCCTTGATACACAAGGAGTTTCTAAATTCACCCCAGAATCTCAACGAACCTACCATAACTGAAACAGTCACTTCTGCTCAGATAACATTTCTAACGATAACGAGCACATCAGCCGTCTGTCCTCAGATAGTAGAGGCCATTACATACACTAGTCAGAACATGGGCTCAGTAGTTACAGGACGACCAGTTCTGCTAGCTATTGAGTATCCATTGGAATGTTTGCAAGACATGGAACAGCATCAAGATTCTGAACCCACGGAACCGTTAAATTCACCCACAGACCTAGCGGATACACCGTCTACCAGGCATCCCACATGCGACTGCCAGCATCGCACTGAAGTGTTAGCCACTAGCTTAACAACACTTATTGATACTCTCTCCAGTCAGCTACATAAGGACTACGACACACTCAGGGCAGAAATCCAGCTTTTGAGAGAGGAAAACAAAACATTAAAAATTATTATTGAAAGTGAGCAGCGTGTGCCAGGAGTTGACATAGTTACACAAACTGAAGTTCCCCAAACATTACAAACTCCCTCCAGTCAGCAACAGGAAGCCAAACAACCACCGAATCAACAGGAGCGGGTTGAACAAGCTCAACAGCGCGCCTATCCAATTGACATGAAGATAACCAATCGATTTGAAGCGCTGCTAGAGCAGTCAGTCGACGGTAAACCACCGGCTTAAACACCACTATTATGCACTCCACGCCTACAAGTCACATCGGAGGAGGTACATAAAGATGTACAAATTGAACGACAACAATGGCAGATGCAGCGGGCACGGCGCTCTGGCTACCAGTTTACACAAGTAATACATCCAGACTCCACCCACCTAATTATTGGCGACTCTCTGCTAAAAGGTCTGTATAGTGATCTAATGTCTACATCTGACAAGGACTTAGTTTCTGTTATTCCATTGCCCGGTGCAGGGGTGGGCAGACTTGCAGACAAAATAAAGAGACTGGACACAAACATCAACATCAAGAAAGTGACAGTTCACATAGGGATAAATGACACAATGAACAATATATACATCACCGACTTCCAGCTGCGGGTGCTGCTAGATTCATTGTGTCGTACATATCCTTCATCTACTAAAGTTTTCTCTCTATTCTGACGCCGATGTTTGGCCATCAGCGTCGACACGCTGACAGAAACAATAAGGTGCTAGAGATCTTTTGTAAACAAAATAATTTAATTTTTATCAACCACACACCATTTTTTACGGCACAGTCTGGCGCCCCGAAGAAGCTCCAATATAAGGACCAGATCCACACTTCTACACTAGGAACGAGCATCCTGGCCAAGAATTTAAAATATCCAGTCAGGACACAGCTGGTACCCAACACAGAAGTGCCTATAACACCTGTTTCTGCTTCACCCAGTCATCAGGCCAAGCGATACAAGCGAAGCACCATAAATACCAGCGCCCCATTACAGGACGCTCGATCCTCCAGCAGCCCTGGAGTACCAAAGCCATCACGTGGAAATCAACCACACCCTCACACACCCATCTTCGTACAGGAGAGTAGCAACTATGATTATTCCTTTCCTCCAGTTCCAAGTAGGGAAAAGTCCGTTAATAGGGCTGATAGGCTCGGGACGGCGGCTAGAAACAACAGCGTACCCGACCGACAATATCCTTTGAATTAGAACCAAGATTTGTACCATCTCATGCGCTTCAATCCTGAAATTCTGCGACAAGCATTTATGATGTCAGCACAGTGCAGACCAGCCGGATACTTTACTTACTTTTACTTTTTCCTTCCACGTATGCCGCTAAGCGTTGTGGGGAGATGCAAGTTCCTGTCGTAAGCAAGGCGGGCAGCATCTGATGTTCTGAGGCCATGCTTTTGGCAGGTTTCGGAGACCCCGTCAATCCACCGTTTCCTTGGTCTTCCTCTTGCCTTATATCCTGAGCTTCTTTGGTTGAAAATTTGCGATGTTATTTGATCATTATTCATCCTGGTTAGATGTCCAAACCATTTCATTCTTTGATGTTCTATGTAGTCTAAACATGGTGTAGTTTTGACAGTGTTTCTAATGTCTATATTCTTTATCCTGTCTAGTCTAGTCTTATTCGCTGCTTTTCTTAGACATTTCATTTCACAGGCTTCTATTTTTCTTTCGTGGGTCTTGTTGATTGTCCATGTCTGGCACTGGTAGCAGAGTGTTGGAATGAAGATGGTGTTTTATCAATTGTCTTTTGGTCTTCATGGTTATATCTGGATGTTTAAGCAGAGGTGATAGTTGGTATGTGACAGCATTTGCTTTCTGTATTCTTGTTTCTATCTCTCTGTCCATTCTTCCATCCTCTGTAAATATACTGCCCAAGTATTTGAACTCTTTGGTTTGCTTGATTTTGGCACTTCCAACATTTATATTCAGTGGCCTGTGTGTTCTGCTGATCTTCATAACTTCTGTTTTTTCTGTACTGATTCTCATATTATGTTGTAAACAGCTGTTGTTGAGAGTAGTCAGATGTTCCTGTAGATCATATTCATTTTGATACAGTATGCTTTGATCATCAGCAAAAAGTAATTCGTTTATAGCATACACGTCTGGGTTTGCTTCTACAGTGATCTTATCCATGTATGTTATGAAAAGTAATGGTGACAGTACACATCCTTGTCTGACACCAGTTTGTGACTTTGAACCATTCAGAAAGACCACTAGATGTTCTTACTGCACTTTCACTTTTTTCATAGAGGGCTCTGATGTTGTCTAATAATTGACCCTGCACTCCGTAATCGTCAAGAATTCTCCACAGCACATCTCTGTCTACACGGTCGAATGCCTTCTCTTGGTCTACAAAGACCACGTTCAGCTCTTTATCGTATTCGAGTGTCTTTTCACAGACTTGTCTTAGTGCAAATATGGCGTCAGTGCAACCTCGCCCTTTCCTGAAACCGAATTGTGCTTTACTCAGTAGAGGTTCAACCTTTGCTCTTATCCTACCTTCTAAGATCTTTGCATACATTTACATTTACAGCCGGATACAACACTTGCTAAAAACAAAAACAAAACAAAAACCGCTTACCCTATATCAGTCGGACAAGTTTTCTTAACCGCTTATTTTATTAATACTGTGTTGCCAACTCGATCAGCAGTGGGTTACATAGCCATACTTATAAACAGTCATTTGTCTATCAAACTGCACGTATTTTGTATATTATTTGAGCTAGTTATAATACTGTTTAAATTTGCTAAACTGTAAGTTAGGTGGTGGTGTATGTGAGTTAAAACATTGTAATTCATTTTTCCTGCACTATCTCCATTTTAACTGTTTTACCAATTTTTTTTTTTTTTCAAGTTCAATACTATATTATTGTTGTAAATTTGTTTTACTCTTGTATTGCCTGAATAGTATTTTTTGTGTAACTTGGTATTTGCTGGTGCTGGTATAGCTTATATTCTATTGCCACATTGCAGTTTATAAAGTCTGACACACATGAGCACTGGCTTAGTAAAACTGGGCTTAGAATAGGTCATCTGAATATTTGCCATCTTCTGGGAAAACTACCTGAACTGTCCCTTATTCTTAGTCAAAATTTTCAGTTGTTCGGTCTTAGTGAGAGTAGATTAAATGACAACATTATAGATGATGATATACATGTCAATGGTTTTAGTGTTATTAGGAGAGACCCACATAAGAAACAAGAAACGGGTATAGCGATCTACGCCAGTAAGTAAAGAAAAAAGTAAAGATCCCTTTTCACGCCTATCGGCGCATCGGGCATATGGGCAGAGCGTCCCATATTTTTAAAGACCATCAGCGCTCTGTGGGTAATGTGGTCAGCATTACGCCGGCTGTCTATACTTTCCCAGGACAGCCCATCCTGGTACCCATTTTAGGCTGGGTCGACCTGCGACGTCCCATACCGCGACAAAAATCCACGCAGCCTGCAGTGGGTTTCGATCGCGGTATTCTGGCTTACGAGTCGGACTCGCAACGCCTTAGCCACGGACGCCGCAGTAATTCACTTAATGTCCAACGTAGACTAGACTTAGAGACTAGCGATGTAGAATGCATATTTTTAGAAGTTAAGCTACAAAACACCAAACCCATCGTAGTTGGGTTATCTCTACCGCAATCCTAGCGCTGATAATACATGGTATGACAACTTTACCAATATGATGGATACGGTTTTCAATAATGTAGGGGAAATTATACTTCTTGGGGACTTCAATATAAATGCCCTAAAATCCAACAAGACGTAAAGAAGACATAATTACCAAACAAGCTACTAGAATAACAAAATCGTCGTCAACCCTTATAGACCATATTTATGCAACATGTCAAGACAACATTATATAATGCAAGGTACCCACTACAGCACTGAGTGACCATTACCCCGTAAATTGTGTGTGGAATAAAAAAGGCGTAAAAACTGTTAAACAAAAGCATGTAAGTATTAAATTTAGAAGCTATAAACATTTTAATCAAGATGCATTCCTACTAGACTTGTTCAATTCACCTCTTGACCACGTTTATCAGCTCCCTGATTCAGATGACGCTCTTGAATATTGGCTGAAGACCTTCTCTAGTGTATTTGATAAGCATGTGCCAGTTAAGGAGGTCCATGTGAAACATCAAACTAAATCCCCTTGGATCACGCAGGAGGTAGTGGCAATCATGAGAGAGCGAGATAGGGCGCATAAAAATAAGGATATACTCACATACCGGAATCTGCGAAACAAAGTCCAGTATACCATTCGTAAGGAAAAAAAGAACTTTTTTAAACAGCTAATAGTAGATACAAGAAACAGCAACGACACATGGAAGGCAATTAATACACTGACAAACAAAGGTACTTCAACGCGTTTGCTGACATCTAATATAAACATCGGATGATTTAAGTAATTTCTTTGAAGCCAATATAAAAAAAATTAAAAGCCACAATGCCAAACTGTCCATGTGATTTATCACTGCTATCAACATTTTGTGAAAATAAATGCCCTGAAAAAATTCCTTCTGACATTCCTCTCATGACAGTTGCGGAAGTTTTTATACATTTCAACAGTCTCAGAAACAGTAATACATCCGGTTTAGACGGAATCAGCAATAGGATCCTTCGTAGTGCTGCCCCAGTTATTTGTGAGTCGATGACCTTTATTTACAATCAATGTCTTGTCAAAGGCTACTTCCCATCTGCATTTAAGATTGCAAAAGTGTATCCACATCTAAAATCTGGTTCATTAGACAGTAGTATTTCAGGTAACTATAGACCAATCTCCCTGTTATCATCACTATGGAAACCACTAGAGAAACATATTCAAAATGTAACTTTTCAGCACTTAGATCACAACAAACTTATAGTGGATAACCAATCAGGTTTTCGACCAAACTATTCTTGCCATACTGCTTTAACTAACATGATTGAAAAATGGCACCAGAATGTTAATGATGAGAAAATATGTGGCAGGGTGTTTATAGACTTTAAGAAAGCTTTTGATATGATAGACCATAACATTCTTATAAGAAAATTAGAAACAATGAAATTTAACCCTAGACTATTACAGTTAATAAAATCCTTTTTGTTAAATAGAAAACAAATAATCTGTTACAATAAATCACTATCGCAAGCCACTGACTTAAATACTGGGGTCCCTCAAGGCTCGATTCTCGGTCCTCTGTTATTCAATATCTACATAAATGACCTTTCTTTATGGCTGTCGTCGTCCTGCGATTTATTCGCAGACGACTGTACCATCTATGCAAATGCTCAAACATGTACATTACTAGAGTCTTCATTACAACAAGAATTAAATAATGTAGTCCAATGGAGCAGTGCAAACAGTATGCAAATAAACATTAATAAAACCAAATCTATGCTAATAACGACCAGGCAAAAACTATAGAGTTTAAATTCTCAGAGAACGCTTCAACTCTACATTGAGTGCACTCAAGTAGAAAATGTACCTGAGCACAAGACACTGGGGTTGGTAATTGATGCAAATCTAACCTTCAACTCACACGTACAAGCACTTTTGAAGCAAACAGCTAAAAAGGTTTACCAGCTTGCAAAAATTAAAAATTTTCTTTATGAACACACAAGAAAGATATTCTATATTTCTCACATCCAGACACATGTAGACTATTGCTCTACAATATGGGATGGCTGTTCCAGCTCTGTTATCAAGCGACTCACATCACTGCAAAAGAGCGCCATTCGCTTAATTAGTAACAATCATGGAACAGTGAGCTCCGAAACATATAAAGGTCTTAGACTACTACCGCTTCGTGAACGTCTACTTTTCAATAAGGCAAAATATACTTACAAAATATTATCTCAAAAGGCGCCATGTTACTTATGGCGGTTGTTCAAATATAATGAACGGCATAGTAAGCGTCTAAACATATTACACATCCCTAAACCTAGGATAGACCTTTATAAAACAAGTTTGTCATATTCCGCAGCTCAATTGTGGAACTATCTACCACAGCAAATCAAAAGTACTACTAGTCCATTTACATACAATCGGAAACTGTTCGAATATTATCTGAGCACCGATTATATGCCCCCATAGAAAATAAAACATATGTGAAAAATAGCGCTCATTTCCCTTAGATTTGTTTTAACTAATACGTTTTACTGTAGTTAGAAATGTGCACATTCCAGTGCTTGTGTTGATTATTTTGATGCTATTGCTAACTTTAAATATTACTTGATATGTGAATGAAATGATGTAAGAATGGAGGGAGACCTCGAAGGGCAGAATGTTAGACGGGCCTGCGTGCCCAATTCTTAACCCTTTAAAAATAAAGTTTGTTCGTTCGTTCGTTCGTAAGTTTATACGTGTGTCTATTTTGGTTAAGAGTTGTGGACATGTTCAAGGTTCTTTCCAAACATTACCAGGTCAAATTCTTCAGCCCTTTTGTCTATGCCTGGAATTGTTGTTGTGACTGCATAGTTAGGTTGTAAGTTTATGTTGTATGCCTGGATCATTTCCCACGTTGAAATGTCTCGTTTTTTTTTTTTTTTTTTAACGCGTAGTACAATTTTTCATTGATGGTGAAATCTTTCTCTTTTCAGGCGCTTTTTAGTTAAGTTGTTTGTTATTCTGTGCATGGGGTTGTTGTTCATGTGTTTAAATTTTTTTTCAGTTAGGGTAAGCACCTTTTCTAACCTTTGAAAGGCTCAAGCTCTGGAGGCCAGAAGTTGCCTAAAGCTCATTGATTGGTGAGCTTCTCATACCTCTAGTGATTATTCTGAGACCAGTATTCTGTATTTTGTCCAGATTTGGCTGCTGTGGAGCGTGCTCCCATGCCATAATCCAGTTTTGGTCTCACGTATCTTGTGTATACTTTGTACAGTGTTGGCATCTGCACCCCAGCTTTAAGTTTAAATCCGAATCTACAGCATTACAAATCTTCTGAAATGCTTTCAAATATTCTTTGAGGCTAATGTCGAAATGTTTGAAGCATGTAACACATGTTGAAATATGAAATCAGTGTTGGTGACATCCAAGCCTCTAAATTCGAGCACATAATGACATCCAACTGTCAAAAAGTTTGAATCACGCAGCCTGTGACTCAGATTGATTGCCCTTGAGGTTTTTTAAATAAATGGACAACGGGCTTAATGTCATATGGAATTTGCAAGGATATAACTCCAGCGAAATGTGTCCTTGAGTGTTTGCCGGTTAATGTGTCGAAATATATCAAAACCATAGTGGCAAAAATGACTTTTTTGTGAAGACTGTAGCCAGAACGGTACCTGTAATTTTAAACCGTCTCGCGTCATCGTTTGAGAGAAGTCATTGCGATTGCAAGTTTTCCGACAAACACATGGATTTTGTTTTACACACACACACACACACACACACACACACACATACATACATACATACATACATACGCAATATAAAAGAGACGTCGCTTCAAAGCAAACAATGAGCATGCTTTACGTATATTTAGGCGTAAGGAACATTTCTAAACATAAAATTGCACCCTTTTCGAAGGCGCTTCACTCTCAGCTGGCCATTTCCAGCATTATCCTGAGTTGTGAATTTTTCATTGTTTGCCTCATAGGCTATCAAAATAATCACCTGTATTGCTGCACGTGTGAATTTGTTTCCAAATTGTATCTAAACATGTATTTATTGTATATTCAATTTTTTTTAGGGGTTTACAAATTATTGACCGAACAATGGTCAAAGAAATTTGCAGCTTTACCCAAACAGAAGTATTTGTGCAATTAAAAATTTTAAAATCACAAGTAAATAGATAATCGAAGGCCACTTGCAACAAAACATTCGTTTTGATCCGTACGAGAGATTTTGAGATATCTATTAAAAAGTGTGAGGGTACGACTTCTGAAGCTCACTTTATTATCAGTAGACAAGCTTAGTAAACATGATATCAGCATCATAATCCAGTCTCCTTAATCCCGATCACCTTCTTCGGTCATATGCAATGGAGATGATGTGGGAATGTTTGCCGCCTGTCCCTTCTACAACTTTTGTATACATGTCTTTCTTGATCTTCTTCTTCTACCCTTCCCATCTAGATGAACCTATAGTACAGTTTCGTAATGAGAAAAAAACTAAATGAGAGATAAGCATTTATTGTTCATTCAAGAATTCGAAGTTTTCTTGAGGTCATCAATATAGGTGTTTTTCGGTAAATGAAAACATGTGTGCATATAACACTTCCGTGTGCAATTATTTTCCTTACTAAATTTTATTATATTTTTTAGAATCAGCTTCACACACACGTCGTGACTGTAACGCTAAATGGCAGGGATCTCTGAAGTATTGCGTGCTCTGAAAAACGTATACCTGTCTCCATCTTTTTCAACATTCTTTATTGTATACTCTTTTAGTAGCTGCCTATGTGGAGGATCTCGCTTCACTGAAATATATAACTTGGCCAATTTCAGAATGTCGTTTTGGAAAGTATGGTCAAGATTGCAGCTCATCGTGCAGCCCGAATTGTGAGCAACCCAATGATGCAAACATATCCCCCTGTAACCGCACGTCTGGAGCTTGTGTTGGTGGTTGTAAGAGTGGATTCTCCGGAGAAACCTGCTCAGACAGTATGTATTGTCCTGCCAATTTTTAATCAGTGGCCGCTTAAATGTTTTCATTACTGTTTGGCAAGTCTTCATTATGTGAAATAACTCACAATAATTTAGAAATTATTCTACATATTGAAGGATCCGTAATTTGCATAAACCATAAGAAGACAGAGTGGGAAAAAAAATTCCCTAGCCAAAATTAGGTTAAAGGTAACGACTAAACGACGCGATTTAGTGAGAACGTAAATGAGCACGTGAATTAGCAAGCAAATATAAGAAACTGCCTGGAGTCGCACGAAGAATTGGACATGAGATAGAAGTTAGACTTATTGTGAGTGGCGCTTGGAAGAAATGAATGAGTCTTTAATAAAGTGAATGAGCCAAAGAGACACTGAATGCAAACAAAAAGACATCGACATGTATCTGAGTGTGTACATTAATTAGTGCAGCAATCATGCTAGATGGGAACTGACGGAGCTTAAACGTTAACAGTCCGCTAGCGAGTAAGACAGGAAGTAATTTGTATGCAGAACATTCTAGGCTGTATGTAAACCTGATCGTTTTGAGTTGTGACCTCAAGCCAAAACCCGGAGAAGTAACCCTACACATCCCATAACGACAGTGAACAGAAGCTTGTATGGGACTACGATTCAACTTTGTACGTCGTGGTTTTTTTCTGCCGCTCGTCTCCCTTCATTACCCTCCAAAATGTCCCAAGTGATAAAAGTTAACAAAGGAGCGAATTGGGCACATGGCCATGCATAGACGTTTGTTTGTTTTTGCTCAAATGTATTAATCGTATTTACTGCCATTCAGAAACATTATAACGGTTACTGGTATTGTCGAAATTGGAACTCTTTGCTTGCTGCTAAAGATGGGGACTTAGCACTTATGGGAGTGTCCAGAGGGCTGTGATGTCGATTCCTAATTCAAAATTCAACATTCAACAGAAATAAAATAAATTAAAATTTTCATTTATCCCTGTGTGGTTAATTCCGTCATCTCCTTGTGAGATGCAATTTTTTTCTGTTTTGAAGCCCCATCCTGGCTCTTGCCAAGGACCGCAATACAGCACGGCCATAAATATGACCTTAATGGCTGAACACCGTTTCTGGGACCTATCCACGGTGATCCTCATCCAAAAGGTGGCACATTGTGTCATCGGGTGGTTATCGATTGTGTGATGTCCTAGTGGGGTAGAAAGTCAGTCAGTCAGCTGTTTATGCGTGTAAAGCCCCATCACACAAAAATTACACACATTTTGATTGCTCACCTTCAGTTTAGATGCACATAACAGAAAGAACCTGGATGGCGACGAAGATATGGTTCAACTATTCATTATATTGTCGTCCCCATAGTGAATGCAATTTTTTTTTTTTTTTTGGTTTGTAATTTGAAGACCCACCCTGGCTTCTGCCGGGTCCCCTGAATATCACCAGAGCATAAATATGGACAAGCCATAGATATTTCCTAACGGCTGAAAGGGGTTTCTGGGACCTCTCCATAGGTGATACGAATCCGCATAGTGGCACTCTGTGTGACCGGGTGTTAGTCGCTTGTGTGATGTCCTTTTTGGGGTACAACTACCTGTCTACCTACCTGATATATGGTTGTTAAAATCTGTCATGAATTCATAGAACCACCAGTGTAACCAACGAGTATTGCTTGAAAGAATCTAATGAAAGCAGAATAATATATACAGCTATAAGTTAAAGACAAGCTGTGTTCTTTGGTCATATGATAAGGAGGCAGGTTTTGGAGAATATTATGACGACTGGGATGATCAACGGTAGAAGATGCAGAGGCAGACCAAGAGAGAAGATGACAGACAAACTGCGACGGTCGCACGGAGGGAAATCATCGGTGGAACTGATTCAAAAAATAGTGACCGAGTTCGGTAGAGATGCACGAACGTCTACTCCAGTCGGCAGGGCACATGATGATGATGATGATGATGATGATGATGAAGAAGAACCTTCAATTCCGCCTCTTCCTCCCACTCCCCTTTCTTCTCCCTTTCTCTTCCTCCTCTAAATGATTTTTTATGTCTGCGTCTGCCAGTGGTGAAAGTCATGAACTGCTCTAAAATAAAAACCATGAGAGTGATAACCAGTGCGATAAATGTTGACTGTGTTGCACTGTCCGTCTGCAGTTTGGTCAAAACAAATACATATTGCCAACTGATGGGATAACAAAAGACACTACTTCAAACAGCCCTGTTTAGCTTAATGTGACTTCTTGTTTTCATACCCGAACTCAGTTTCAAGGAAAAGCCTAATGTGCAAATGCATCTACCTCTTGATTAGCCTCCTTAACATCATGTGCGCTCCTATATGTCAGTATTTCGTCAAAACACGCTGACTTTCGAAACGGTCACTACAGTGGTGTAGCGGCTAGACTCTCGCCTGTGTATCTAAAGTTAGCGGGTTCGATTCCGAACGATGGCAGACTTTAAAAAAAGTGACATTGGCTCGCAGGTCGACGCAGCGTGAGGTTGACCGCATAACCCACAGAGTACAGACTGGTCTTTAAAATATCGGTCTAGCCCTATATGCCTAGTACGTCTGAAGGCGTCGAAAAGGTTCCTCTACTTACCATATAATTAGAGAAGGGATCTTTTTGCAGTATACAGTATATATACATATATATCAATGTATGTATATGTACAAACACATATGGCGAATTTCAGACTGTGATGTTGGGAAGTTTGGCCCAAATTGCCGTGCATCGTGTAGCAGGAGGATGTGCACCATTCAACGACCCAGAAATATCCCCGTGTAACCACGTGTCTGGCATCTGTGTCGCCGGATGTGAAAGAGGGTTCACTGGAGACACCTGTGACGTTGGTATGTGTTGTCTTTGTGTTGGTATGTGTTGGCTTTGTGTTGGTAGTAGGTGTTGGCTTTGTGTTGGTATGTGATGGCTTTGTGTTATCATGTGTTGTCTTTGTTTTGGTATGTGTTGGCATTGTGTTGGTAGGTGTTGGCTTTGTGTCAGTAAGTGTTGTCTTTGTGTTGGTATGTGTTGCCTTTATGTTGGTATGTGTTTGTTTGTGTTGGTATATGTTGTCATTGTGTTAATATGTGGTGTCTTTGTGTGGTTTGTGTCCTCTTTGTGTTGGTATTTGATGTTTTTTGTGTTGATATGTTTTGTCTGTGTGTTGCTATGTGCGTTGATATGAGTTTTTTTTTTAGGTTATGTGTTGCCTATGTGTTCGTATGCGGTGTCTTTGCGTTGGTTTGTGTCCTCTTTGTGATGGTATGTGATGTTTTTTGTGTTGATGTGTTTTTTTCTGTGTGTTGGTTATGTGTTGTCTTTGTATTGGTATGTGTTGGCACTGTTTTCTTTCCTAACATTTTTTTTTTTTTTTACCTGAAGATGTTTACTGTTAAATCATTTTAGTAGGAAATAGTTGTTGCTTGGGGAGCCTGTGTGCTGTGGTGAGATGCTCGCCTGCTTATCCAAAGGTTGGGGCGGTGGTTCAAAACCGAACAGAGTCTTTTTATTATCTCTTTGAGTCCTAGAGGGTTTAGCATCACAGGCCTAAGGGGTACTCAAGAGAGACGTAAAATCGCCGCATCATGTGTTCATTGGGCCTCTGGGCAGTAACCTGTCAACGTATGATGCGTTTTTTGGGACTCAAAGAGGTAAATGACCTGGTTCCAAGGTCGACTAAGCCTTAAATGGAAGCCAGGTGAAGTTCTGAGAATTAAAGGCTGATCACATAGCCCACTGAATACCCATTGGCCTATAAAATATACGTTTAAAGTCCGGTTCAGAGGTCATGCCTTACTTTAAAACTTATTTACTGTTAGGTGTGAGGTTTTAAAATTTATCATGCAGCCTGTTCATCAAGGCTGGGCAAATTCAAAAAGGTAAAATCAACAAAAACGCATTCACTCCATCTATACTAGACTCTGCGAGGGACTGGTTACTAGCGGTTGATCTGCCGGGCCATGGAAGGTACACTGAGTCAATTCGGAAGACTGGCCTGCGACCTGACATAGTTCTCCACTCTGCGGAGAAACGGCAGCTAATCCTGATTGAGCTGACCGTCCCGTATGAGTCGCGAATGGACGAAAATCACATGTATAAGCTCGAGAAATACATTGATTTAGCAGCCGGTCTGAAGAGAGACGAGGCGTACACAGTACGTGTCTTTGTCGTCGTAGTGGTAGCGAGAGGTCTCGTTTCCACTTCACTCTACAATGTGATTAAAAAACTAGGATTGCGCGGTAATGAACGGAAACGGACACTGAAACAGCTGGGCAAGGTTGCTGAGAGGGCCTCTAGCTGGCTCTGGACGCAACAAAACAACGTAGGGGATGGGCCTCGGTGAGCTGGTCCGGGTGTCTAGTGGAAAAGAGTTTCTCATCCCTTGAAAGTCCATCGTGTCAATTGTCTGCCAGTGTTCCTCTGCCACCTGCTAACAAAAGTCCAACATGTGTCCGGTATACCAATCGTAAGCTTGTCGCTCGGTCGTCCAGGTATGCAGACTGCTCTAATTATGCTACCGCGACGACTTCTTATCTCACAGTACCTTTTGCAAAATCACCATTTCGTCTTGTCCCTATCTGAACAACATTCGGTAATTTCGTGCAGCAGGGAAACCAACCCTGAGCTTCATGAACTCAGGTAAACCCACTCTCTGAAAACGTCTAGGAGCTCGTGGGCCAAAACGTTTGTCGACGAGAGATTACTTCTACTGACGATTGGTAGATCCCTGCTGTACATGCTCCCCTGTGGAGTTTATTCTTACTTACATTTACGATGATCCTTGCTGGACTGCCTTTTAAGAGTTAAACAGCAAATAGTTCACATTAACGAATCGACCTTTCACACAAAAAATGTGATTTTTACGTTTTGAATATGCACACGTCTGCTGTGCTAAAAATGTCAACACTCGATAGAAGAGCCGCTTGCTACCACGTTTTGTCACTTATGTGGTTAGTTTCTGTGTTATCAGAACTACACTTGCACTTTGAACAGAGTAAAGGAAGTTATAATGGTACGGAATCACTAATGTTGAGTACAAGTTCCAGTGGTCCATCAGATGAAGAAAAGACTCTAGCGTCGGAGAGGATAAACGTTTAGTAAAACTAAGAACAATGAAGCTATAACGCCTATCAATTGAATCCACACTGGCAAAGAAATAAAGGCACATCAAAAACACACCAAGAAAGGTGTTGGAGAGGAAATTAAAAAAAATATGGAAGGCACGGGGCGAGAGCTTCAAAGAATAGAACGATGTGGTGAGGCATGCGTTGGTTGAGAGGCTATGCTCCGGGGGGGGGGGGGGGGGGGGGGGAAGGGGGAGAGGGAGAGAGTAAAGAACGCAGAAAAAGAAGAGAATAAGATGGACGTACAGCTGTATAGAAAATATACATCCAGGGTGAAGCTAGGTGTGTTAATTTGCTGTAGTTAACATTCACTGTGGAGCCGACGGCTTGTATTTATATATATATATTTATACATATATACCTACCTACCTACCTACCTACCTACCTACCTACTATTCCTACCTACCTACCTACCTACCTACCTACCGACCGACCGACCTACCCACCTACCCACCTACCTACCTACCTACCTACCTACCTACCTACACGCATACACGCACACACGCAGACATGCAGACACGCAGACACGCATGCATCCATCCATCCATCCATCCATCCATCCATCCATCCATCCATCCATCCATACATACATACATACAGACAGACAGACAGACAGACAGACAGACAGACAGACAGACAGACAGACAGACAGACAGACAGACAGACAGACAGACAGACAGACAGACAGACAGACAGACAGACAGACAGACAGACAGACAGACAGACAGACAGACAGACATTGATACATTCATACATTCATTCATACATACATTCATACATTCATTCATACATACATACATTCATTCATACACTCATACATTCATACATTCATTCATACATTCATACATTCATTCATACACTCATACATTCATACATTCATACATTCATACACTCATACACGCATACATTCATACACTCATACATTCATACATTCATACATACATACATTCATACATACACTCATACACTCATACACTCATACACTCATACACTCATACACTCATTCACTCATACACTCACACTCACACACTCACACACTCACACACTCACACACTCACACACACACAACACACACACACACACACACACACACCCAGACACTCACACACTCAGACACTCAGATACTCAGATACTCAGACACTCAGACACTCAGACATTCAGACACTCACACACTCATACATTCAGACATACAGACATACAGTCAGACATTCAGACATACAGTCAGACATACAGACATACAGACATCGCTTTTATTTCTTGAACAGTTTCTTATAAGAAATTGTAACGGAACTACGTGTTCCCTGAAAACACCTGATTTTATTTTAAACTGAGTATATCAAACTTGTAAAGAAATAGCTGTGAATTCAATCCAGAATTATTTATTACAAGACAACCTATCACATCATTATTGTTTATGTAGCAGATACTTTGCGGAATGTCGCTCTCATCACGTCTGCCTGAGAGAAACTAGATCTCTCGCCAGCTCCTACGCCTCGTGGACTATCCTGTGCCCACCTTCGTGTGTTTCGGGTCTTGCCTCTCATTCCCAGTACTATGCATTTTCTTTTAAATCCGCCGTGGCGCTTGATATGACCATAATATTTCCGAGACAAAATGCTGTTTATTAGCCAATCTTCCTTGATATTCAGGGGGCTGCGTGGTCTCAGGTCATTATGTCCGCCTCGAGTGCTAGATATTACGTGTTCAATGTCCGGGGAGGGTTGGGATTTTTTCACGTGGACTTGGAATTTTAGTAATTTCCCCCTGGTAAAAAGGCAGTGAGATCTGACGCACGTGTGCACGTTGAAAATCACTTGCCAGGTGGAAATCTAAAAGAGTTAAAAGTCTACCCTAGTATGTCAGGATCCTTGCTGGTGCTACAGAGCATGGGCACTGTGCTGAGCTTCTTCAGACTCAGACTTGAGTGAGAAGAAGAACGGAGCACTTATGGGTTACTACCCGTTAGCCATGATGTTGATAGGTTGTTCAAATTTCAAACTTTAAATGTTCAGTATTTCTTCTTCTGTGCGCACGCCATTTCGTGAATCTGTCTTTAGAATTTCAGATCAAACCCCCACCCACCCAGCCATTTTCTACCCTAAGTACTGCCATGTACTCGACGACTCATATCCGTAAGTTGTTACAGGAAAGAGAAATTTTGCTCTAGTGGTGCAAACAGGTGTCTGTGGATAGTAACGTTATGTGCTAATTTGTATTATATTGAATTAAAAAAAGGACCCTTCCACGCGCCTTAAAGAGTATTGGCCATATTGCGATATACCTACATTTTACAGACAATCGGCACTCGGTGGGGGATGTCGTCTACAACATGTCGACTGCCTTTACTTTCCAGAACATTACCTAAAACCATGTAAGTTTTTCCCGACCCAGGAGCCGGTCATTTTCGAAAAACAAAAAGTGTTTTGATTTGAACCTAGGATCTTCGGATTTGCAAGCGAGCCTCTAACCGCGCCACTACGGCGACTTTAATTCTCAAATATTTTTTGCAGAAATATTTATTGATCGCCTTTTAAAAGCTGACTTGCTTGATAACATTATGTTTTCTTGTACACAACTAATGCAGAAACGGCGACGGCGTTGACACAGGGAACCAATTATCCTGGCATTGCTGGTATCTTCTTGGTGATTGGTGTGCTATTTATAGTCGCCCATGTCATTTATAAGAAAAACACAAGATGGCAGTGGGAACAGAGGAATTCATCTACCATCGAGCCCTGTTGAAGAAGCTCCTGTGCAGCCTGTTGAAGAAGCGCCTGTCGAACCTGTTATAGAAAACATAGAAGACAAGTCGGAGGAATGCTGTTACTTCCAAACAATTGAAGGAGAAACGAATGTGTGAGTGTCGCCGCCTCACAATCAACTGTGATCGATTTACCACATCCAGCCCAATCGTGTCTTCAGTAATGAGCAGCCACCAGAGTTTAGTGTTGTTTATTATAATGACTATGTATAAACTCACAAACCCAGAAATGCAACACGCAAAAAAAAAAAAAAAAAACATGAATCAGAAGATAACACAACGCTTTCTAAAAGGAATGAATACACAGAGGAAGAACTAATCGTGCAAAAAAACGCAACTCTAAACACATCACACAATATATCAAGCAAACATGATAAATCTCTAACATTCTTCTTCTTCTTCTTCTTCTTTATTTTCTCCCACTGGGGCATAGGCTCTCAACCAACTGACGCCTGATCGTTCTATCCTTCGCTGACAAATGCAGCTCTTCCCATGTCCTCCCCATCTTTTTAATTTCACCTTCTAGCTCCCTTCTCCATGTGTATTATTTTTTCTTTGGGATTCCTTTTTTACATACCCCTGTGGGTTCTAGTGCAAAGACATTCTAGTTATATTGTTCTCATGTTTTTTTAAAACATGTCTTTTTTTTAACTCCGGCGTCTTTTCTTCACCTCTCGTTTAAAAAAAAAAAAAAGTATAATTAGCATTAATTTTAATTTCTGTTAACTACCAAAAAAAATCCTTGGGCTTTTAAAGCTTGTTTTACCTTTTGTATTCGTATTTTAATACCTCCGTCAGTTCCCTTATCTTGATCCCTAACATAGAAGAAACTTGTTGTTACGCCCCGCCACCCGCTCCCCCCCCCCCCCCCCCCCCCCAAAAAAAAAAAAAAAACTAAACTTAAAGGCTAGTTGAACTCATACAACAAGTGGAGCAGCCAAGAAGTGTCTCTGTGACTTGACGGATGTTATAAAGAAAGATAAACCTGTCGTAAAACAAGTGAGAAAACTTCTTACACAAGAGAGAGAGAGAGAGAGAGAGAGAGAGAGAGAGAGAGAGAGAGAGAGAGAGAGTGAGAGAAAGAGAGAAAGAAAGAGAGAGAAAGATATATATGGTACAGATATATATATATATCTGTACCACAAGAGAGACAACAGTACCACACACAAAAAAAAGACAAATCTAACACAAGAAAGAAATGTTATAACTCAAGAAAAACATCTAACCCAACACACAAAAAAAAAAATTGAACACTAATACAAGAGAGACAGCTCTTTCACAATAGAGGCAAATCGTAACATATGAGAGGCATCATCCCCTGACAATTTTAAAACAACATAGACTAGAGATAACTCCTTACATAATGCAACAAACTGTAACACATGGAAACCAACATCTAACGCATGAGAATTGATTATTTTTTAAAACAAAAAAACGAAAAAAAACACTTTAAAATAATAGTGAAAACGCTTTGCAATTAACAAGTTGCTTTTCTTTCATCTTGGTTTACAGAATAAAGATAAAGTAACATAATGGCTATAATGTATCTTTTGTGTACATGTTGCCTAATTGTGCGATGTTCATATGTAGGTACATAGCGAGAATCAAAAACACATCATCCCTTTCAACTAGCATCCCCAAATGGTGAGCTTTAGGTTATAATTGTGACCTTGCTATGTGAGCAAAATAAAATGGGTTAGCAATGCACACTCACTTAAGAATCTTGAAAAGGACCCTAACAGCGTGAATGCGATCAATTGACACAGGTCCAAATACCAAACGGTCAGCTCTCGGTACCACTGTCGAAACCCAACGCAAGAGAAATCGTCCGCAGCTGGGATCCAACCCGGCATCTGGGCATTATAAAGTGCGTTCGTAACGCCTAAGCCACAGACGGCGACAGTCTATAAGAAGAAGAACTCCCCAGGGGAGCATGCATATCAGCTGTCCAGTGATCATCATAGAAAGATCTTTGGTCGACGATTGTTTCAGCCCATTACTTCCTTAACAATCTCGGAAGCTGGGACGTCCTGGGTCATCGCACCAGGCCACGATCTTCCCATGATGCACTTTATCGGACTCGGACAGGAAGAAGTCTGTATGGTGACTTTGCAACAGGTAATGTGGGAGTCGATGCTATATTGTCTCTGCGGTAGCAAATTAGTCGACTACCTTCACGACCAGAGTGGCAAACTTACGGTTGGTTCATCAGTGTCTTTCTTTGGCAGAGAGTCACTGACATACATTTTTTGGAGGACCCCTTGACTTTTTACAATAAATTGTATGTGGAAGTGGAAAAAAATCCTCATGCGCCTAACTCGTCGGCTAAGACATTTACTGAGTACGCTTCGTCTCTCCATAGACCGGCCACGAGTTCACCATACTTTTCGAGCTTGTACATTTGATTTTCTCCATCCGCGACTTTTACAGCACGGTCAGCTCTATCAGGACGAACTGGCGTTTGTCCGCAGAGTGCAGAATCATGTCTGGTCTCAGACAGGTCTTTCAGATTTTCTTGGTACTTTTTGAAACCAGGCAGGTTGACACCAATTAACAAGTCCATCGCACAGTCAAGTATGCGACCTTGTTGAATTTAACGTTAGAAGTCTGCCCAAAATTAAGAAAAAGCTGGCTGTTGAGGGGGCGGTGGGATTGGCCCTCATTTTGGCTTGGTCAACTTCGTCCCTGGTCTAGGTCTTTTCTGCACGCGGAGAGTACGTGCTAGAGCGTCTGCCTAGCTCTGCATAGATCACATGTCGGGTCGGTGGTAGCCGACCACTTGGCAAGGTGGGCTCCAGAGGGTAATAAATCATAAAAATATGATCTTATGACAAATCTCAGCCGCAGCGGGGCCATTCGCCAGATCTCACCCCATGTGAGTATTCGTGGGAAAGCGCTCCCGAGTTACCTGAGTCTCGTTTTTGGTGGCCCTTATCTGCTGTAGTACCATATCTCTGATTTCTTTAGCGTACAAGGAGATATCATCCTGTGTCAAGAAGGAACTTAGAATTAGTAGTCATCTCAGAGGTCACATGCCCAGTTCATTTATTTACCCTCCACCTTTAGTAATCACTCAGAGGACAGCTCTCAGGATAATGAGGCAGTTCAAGTCTCCATGTATCTCTGTTGGTCATTCAGTAAAAGAGATAGGAGACACGTTCCACAGTGGAGACAGATAGACTTTATTAGACAGAGAACATCATGTCTCCACATTCACATCTGCACTTGTAACCACACAGACCACCACTCTCTCACATATGTATATATTATATTTCACCGACTGACTCCAGTCGACCCTGTGTTGTGTTAGTGTCTGCTATAAATAACCCCTGACGTCACTGTGTGTCGCTCGCTACGCGAAGATGCCGTGCGCTGACCCAATTAAATCTGCCGGCTTTATCTCGATCCAGTTCCCCAAATAATTAGTTAGAGAATGGTTAGATTGCTAGATTAAAACATTTACATTAATATTGGATTAGTTAGGGCACCAACTCTATGCTAGAAAAGAGGTAGTTTTTATTTAGGCGGCTGTGGGCACTTGGACATCAAGAACGGTCTCATTCTGTAATGTCTCATAGCGGAATCAGTCCTCCCTTTAGCAGCGAGTTAACATTATAGATACATATATCATGGTACTCATTAACTATAATTGACTTACCCAAGCTTAGGATTCCTACAGGAATTGACTGCACTTTGTTCAATACAGAATTTATGCACAAATGCAAAACACTTCTAATCTACTTGGAAGTCTGGAACAGAATGAAGCGAGGAAAACTTAGCGTCACTTCCGAAGAAAGAAGCTCTCAGACCAATACGCCGAGGAGTAAATAGGCTTCTTGGATTAGAAATATTATTAGAGAGAACTTCTACCCCACAACTGTGAGTTTGAAAATGTGTCGATATGTATGAATTTGTTCTCTAGCCACCAAAGAGCTTCAGCAACTGCCGCCACCTCCATTCTCATGCTAGATGTGCTGATGTGGTGTGCTGGACTGTCTTGCACTAAATATTTGCCATTAGCCTTCGCTACTAACCGACAGGCACTTCTCTTTTCTCTCAACACTGAACCATCTGTATAGATAACCAGATAACCTGGGTGTGAATAGTAGTAAACAACTGTTGGATTTCCACCTGCGTAACACTCGCTGGCCACTCTCTGCACTCCCGGCCCAATTTGAGCGTAACCCTACACAGCTCAGTCTTTTCCTCTGGTACTCTGACCTACTCCTCTTCTCGCCCCAGATTATCCAGCATTCATACTTGTCTTAATTTGTCTTCTGCTTGAGCCATCCGTGATTTTTCCATTTCCAGCCTCTGACCCTTACCTGCAGCCAAAGCTTCATACAGAAGGTGTTCTTTGACTGCAGCTACTGTGAGGTATGCATTAGCCGGCAGCACATTTAATCTAGCTGCAACAGGCGACAGTGCAAGGCTGTTTTGTATGCACACAATCGGGGTGTCTCTTTTAAATTTCAGGATCACACGCATAGCTTCATTCTTTTTTCGCTCTCAATTTCTCTAGCTGTCTCTTCGAGACAATGAGTAACCATAACCAATAATCAATTACTAAGACGCGTAAGTTCTGGTAAAGTGTGAACAGCATTCTCTGCTCCGTGTCTAAAGCTGCCATAATCTTTAGTCTATTATGACCTTTTGAGCCTTTGTCACAACCCTCTCTATGTGATATTTAAAAGACAAACCTCTGTCACAGGTGATACCAGGTATCGGAGTCTGTTGTCTCTTTTGATGTCACTGCCATTTAGTTTCAGTCTGGGAACATCTGCCCTAACAATAATTTTGTCCAAAGAACACCACAGGACGGTTGCCTTTTCTGGGCTGATTACAGGACTCATCTCTGTACACCAGTCGACCACCTTATCTGCTGCTACCTGTACCTCCCAATTTTTTTTATCATGATCTCTCTCCTTCCTTTTTTTGAGAACATCATCTGCAAAAGTCCATATTCTGCCAACTCCAAGTGTTTCCAATCTTGCCCGTAAAAATATTGAACAGCACAGGTGATATTGCATATCCCTGTGGTAGTCCTGGAGCTATAATACATGGTTCAGGGGTCCATGAACCCAGGCGGAGAACTACCTGGTGAGTATATACAACGGCTGCTACCTAGTTCACAAGGCAAGGATAGACTCCCTTTTCCATAAGCGCTTTAATCAAGATACTGTATGCGGCTCTGTTGTAAGCAACTTCTACATCAAGTGCTGCTGCCACTGTTCCCTGTCTAATTTGGAAACCTTCATATGTGTCAAAGGCAAAAGTAGCTGCGTTTGACTATGTGTCTTTCCCTGGCCGGTAACTTTCAACCCTCCAGGAAGGAGTTTTCTCTGTTCCAAAAATTCTTGCAGCTCACCCGCCACTATCTTCTCCAACACGTTATACCAAAGGTGTTTTGTAGGGTTATGATCCTAAAGCCCCTGAGTGTTAAATGATTCTTGCCAGGCTTAAGAAGTGAAATCAGATAGCGGTGCATGCATTCTTCTGGGACTGAAGCTGTCCTAACGCTTTGGTTGACGCAGGTCTAACAGGTCTGCATCACTCATGTATTTCATGTGGGAATATCTAACCCCTTTGGACCTGGGCGTAACGTCGTTCGCCCTTTTCAGAACACGTTTTACATCTTCCACCTGTATGATGGCTTCGTAATGTTTGTCCTTTACGATGGCTCTAACTGTATCTCTGTTATCTCCATCCTTGTTGTCTGTGAAATGAGCCTCTTCAGGAAAGCCTCCGTTTTCTCTTTGTCTGTGGTTAACAGCATACCGTCATTTCTATGAATTGCTCCTTCTACGCTGGACCGATCTAACTGGATATGAAAACGTGTACAAGCGGGACATGAGCGATATGGGTATTGAGAAAAATTCCTGTTGACAGAATGACATGGCTTGTTTTGCATGCAGTGGGAACTCAGAAAATCATCATTATCATCATCATCATCATCATAAACCACTTTTGCCGTTAAGCGCCGTGGGGGGTGAGGGGGGGGGGATAATTTGCGATTCAGTGCACGTTGGCTGCCACTGGCTATTGTCTTGCCGTGAAGGCGTAGAGTGTCTTTAATTTTGTCGATTCATATTTTCGCGGCCGTCCTCTCGCTCTTGTAGATGATCTTCTGAGATGTAGTGCTTGTGATGGTATTTGATCTTGTTGCATTCTAACGAGATGACCAAACCACTTAATCTGCTGTTTCTAGATGAATCTTGTGCAAGGTGTGGTTCCCACAATTTGCCTGATAGTTTCGTTATTCACTCGATCTCGTATGGTTAGATTGGCTGCTTTTCTCGGGCACCTCATCTCGCAGGTGGTGATTTTACGTATACGAGCTTTAGATAGCGTCCATGTTTGGCACTGGTAGCTCAATGCTGGAATAAATATGCTATTAATAATCTGTCTCTCTGCACACATAGTTATGCTTGGATGTCTTAATAATGATGACAATTGGTATATAAGTGCACTTGCTTTCTGACATCTGGTTTCTATTTCTCTGTCAATTCTACCATCTTCTGTGATCATACTTCCTAGATATTTAAACTCCCTAACTTGATTCAGGGCAGAACCATTCAGCTGTATGTATAAAATAAATAGGGGACAAGATGTATACTGCGGAGAAGTTTAGAGCTGAGCATCTGAAAAGAAGCACACTAAATACAGTAGAACCTCGCTTAACGAGCAACTCTCATAACAAGTAATTCGCATAACTAGCAAAACAAATTGTAAAAAATGACTCGCTTAACGAGCGACGTTTCGCATAATGAGTGGCGAGAAAAGGGGAAGTTCCGGCTTTTGCACATGTTACATCAATGTTTAACACTCTTTCTAGTAGCACTGTCGCTTGTAAACACACATTTTCTCAAACTTGTGTTATATTGTGATACATGTACATGAATCCTCCAGGCCTACAAGATGACCTCCCTGATGAATTTAAGTTAATCAAGATCCAATTTCTGCCTCCCAACACCACTCCGTTACTCCAGCCCATGGACCAGCAAGTTATTTCTAACTTTAAGAAGCTCTACACTAAAGCACTCTTAGAGCATTGTTTTCATGTGACTAGAGGGACCAACCTCACTCAATGAGTTTTGGAAAAATCACATCTACATCGTTGTCTGCCTCAAGATGACCGACAAGGCGGGGGAAGGGGTTACCAAGAGAACCCTAACTTCTTCTTGGAGGAAGCTTTAGCCGGAAAGTGTTGTCGATTTGTGACTTTGAGGGGTTCCAGACTGTACCTGTCACCGAGATTGTGTCATTGGCCACTATCATGGGATTGTAGGTGGATAACAGAGATATCGAAGAGCTTGTGGAAGAGCACAGCCAAGAGCTGACCATCGAAGAGCTTATGGAATTGCATTGTTTTTGACTCCAAGACGTTTTGGAGGAAAGTTTGTTAGAGGAGGAGGATGAGAAGGTAACAGAAAAGCAACAATCTTCTGGCGAAATAAGAAAAATGCTGAAAGCATGGAAAACTGTTGCTTCTCACACTGAGAAGCATCACCCTAATAAGAAAGTGGCTAGGCGCGCTGCAAAGTTAATGATAATGCTGTGTCGCATTGTCGCCAAATTCTGAAGCGTCGACAAAAACAAATGTCTCTAGACATCTTTCTAGTAAAAAAAAAAATAATTAGCTATGTATCATAATTGTTTCGACTTTTTTTTTCCCCTCCAATTTGAATTCGCATTCCATGTGGGTTCGTTCAGCGTTTGAAGAAAAGATGAAGATGATTCACTCTCCTTAAATATGTATATAATTTTCTTTGAATAAATGTTATATTATAACTTTTATAGTATAGCATTTTATGAGTATTTTTTTCGACATGGAACGCATTATCGTATTTTACAATAATTTTAATAAGGAAAATTGCTTCGCATAACGAGTGTTTCGCTTAACGTGTATGATTCTTGAACTAATTATGCTCGTTAAGCGAGGTTCCACTGTACATGTTATGGCAACAACGACACTGACCTTTTCTGCTATCATTGTGGACGAATTTTCTTGATACTAGTGAGTCTTGCTAGTCACACTCGCCATCGCCATGGGAGATAGTTTCCATGCGTACCTATAGCATTGTATAGCAATATCGACTGTAAAGACATACAGTTGCTTACCATAGCTAAGAATGCATGAATTCTTACATTTATAATCTACATTTAGGTTAGTGGCTGTTCACAAGGATCTGTGGGCGCTGTGTATAAAATAGAAGTAAATGTTTTTTTTTTTTTTACATTTGAGTCTCCTTCAGATATTTTCTTATGATCTAAAATGAGGGACTAGGAATTGCAGAACGCTAAGCTTTCAATTTGTTTGCTTCCGTCAGGGCTTTGCTAATGCACTCTCCACATATGGACTGTAGTCTACGGTTTCGCTGCCTGAGCTACTGAGTGTAGTGCTTGGTGCAGACCTGAAAGCTGTGTTATTCATGGGATATGCCTGTCTTTTGTGCAACGACTAAGTCCTGGTATTCGATATGGCCGGTAGCAGGTTTGCGTGCGGGCTGGTGAAATGCCTTGTGTAATAATTCTACGGCAAACTGCATTTCTGGTGGCGACTGTTGGCTTTGTCAACTCTAGCAACTGCCATATGCATTTACTGTATGCGTATATTTCTGGATTGTGCCAGGACTAATTGTTTGTTCACCACCTTTTGAATGAGGCAGTGAGGGACATTTCATTGGATTTTCACTAGCACAGGAACGGAACAAGTATGGGGTGACCCCATTGTAAGCAAGCTGAAACCTCGACTAAGACTAGATCCTTTCTTTTTGGCATACGATAATGGTTGGATATAATGTGACAGACAAAATGGTTGGAGCTGCATCACTCACTGGTTGGTGAACTGATACATGACAAGGTAGATGTTAATAACTGCCTTGTGAACAACGCGGAAGTTGAACTTATTGTTACGGTGAGGACAGAATGGATTAGCAGGAACTGTGACTTCGGGGTCTGGCCAACACTTCATCAAACGTCTATTGGTACTGTCAGCGTTATAACTCTTTGCTGGCTTAAAGACAAGAACTGAACACCTTAAAATATTGCTTTCCCGTGCATTCTCTGATTACCGTTGATTTCCTTAGAGTGCCTACTTCTGGTCACTTATTTAATCATTATTATTGTCACCATCATCATCATCGTCATTATCATCATCACTATCATGTGCCTTGCAGGCTGAAGGGTACCATCATGCCTCTCGTTAGCCTGCCATATCAGTGCTGTAACTAATCTCCACTTGATATCTAACGCCCTTTTTCCAAAAAAAAACAGTTGCTGCGGGTACGAATCATTTCTGAATCAAAATGGATGGAAGTTACGATGCGGGATGGTACATGTGTGAAATTGCCTAAATCAGGAAATCAGTGCAGATACAGCAAGAAATAACACATGTCCCCAGTGTGGGTTCCGGGAACCCATTGTATGGAAAACAAGAATAGTCCCACTGCCTCCCCAAGAAGCATGTCGTAAGAGTCGACTAACTAGGGGCTTCCTTTGAAGTCGGAGTGCATCTGCTTGAGAGGCAAGGAACCAGCAATCTGATTACAAATAAGTCAGATCTTTAAAACAGATGCACGTGCAAAACTCAGTTCTTGGAACAAAGCCAAACTCCAGAAATAGACGAACAATCAGGTTTTTCCACCAGAGTTTTTAGCCGGTGAACGCAAACAACAACGTAACACATATAAGGACGAGAGCAGGATACGACAACTACGATACACAGATCAATGAAAACAAAAAAGAAGTGATGACATTCTCCAGAAAAGGAAGAACCATCAAAATCAACACTTATGATCACCAGTTAAAACTAGCGAAAGACTTTACATATCTTGGGAGATATTTTTCAGAAGACGGAAGAATTAAAGAAATCCAGCATAGATGCCATACAGCTAATCAAGTTTTAGGCCAAATGGCACCAATTTTGAAATGCAAGCATGGGAATCATCATCATCATCATCAGGTGCCTTGCCGACTGGCGTGAGTGATCATGCCTTTCCATAATCCACGATCTCTTGCAGCATGTAATAGTTCGTGTGCCGACACACCTCCATGTCATGCAACAAGACTGTCAAGAATTTTCTTTCGTTGTTTTCCTCTATCCCTCCTTCCACAGATCTTTCCAGTGGTCACAACATGTTCTTTTTTCTCTCTTCTCAAAACATGGCCGAAAAAGATTACTGTCTCCTTCAGATGTCTTTTAAAACATCTTGGTCTGCTCTTTTTGGCTGTCCAAGCATTCTTCTGTAAAACCACCACCTCTAAGGCCTCAAGAAAGCCTACCGATTTAATAAAGAAATCCATGCATCATCTGATGATGCAAATTTATGTACTCTTGTCCTAAAATACAGATATCACCATCACTTCCGTCTTCTATTATTCTAATCAATAAAGACTGTGTTTAGTAAATTTTTTAAAATGGCATATCCATTTTTGTAAAATGAAAACAAATCAGTTGATAGCATGGGAATGTACCTCATCATCTCTTCCATCATGTTTTAATTTTTCTAACAGTTTGATTCTTCATCCGGCTCTTTCAAAGCATGTGAATATTAATACTAAAAGAACACTGTTCAATACAATATTTGGACCAACACTACGCTATCAATTTCAAACAAGGACACTGTCCACAGAAGACAGAAGGAAAATATAATACCTATATGTAACGAGGAAAGATTTACTTCATTGCAAGAACCAATACTGAAATTTATAGGTAGACACAAAATTAAAACAGATTATGGATTTTTATGTTGCTTCTCACAATCCATTCCCCGCTTTTTGCATCTTTTATGGGTCCAAAGATTCGTCGTAAGACTCTGTTTTCAAAGACCTGTCTTCAATGTGCGTCATGTGTGTGTGCCAAGTTTCAGATCCATATAAAACAACTGGTCTTATCAATGTTTGATATATTTTGATCTTAATGTTGCGAGACAGACACCTTGACTTTAGCAAATGTTGAAGAGCAAAGTATACCTATCCTTTAAAAAGCCATCGTGTCCGAAACGTTATCCAGTGTTCTCTGCCAATTGCAAAGTCTAACATGAACCAACCGTAAGCGTGCCACTTGATCATTAAGGTAGTCGGCTGATCTAATAGGCTGCCGCAGCGACTATTCATATATCTAACTTCGAGTCTCACAGTACCTGTTGCATAGTCACCAGTTTCGCCTTGTCCCTCTCCGAGAACATCCGGTAAAGTGCATCAGGAACAAAAGATTGACAGGTCGGCCATCCCTTCAGGACGAAACACTTGTGATACTGTTGAGTTGTCTTCGGGCTCCCGTTCCTTTTTTTTAAAACCTCAGCATGGTTGCAGTTTCAGTTTCTCATCAGCGGTAGAGGAGACTCGCAAAAAATAGGGGCACTCGAAATAAAAAAAAAGAACTTTTGAAATTAGGTTTTGATGTTTTGAACAACGGATCAACATCATGGCGTTAAAAATCTGCCTAGTGTATTTCAGGATCTTCGCCGGTGCTACAGAGCCTGTGCGCTGTGCTGAGCTTCTTCGGACTCGGACTTGAGTTACAAGAAAAACGGAGCCCTTATGGTTACACCCCTGTGTCACGATGTTGATCCGTTTTTGAAAACCTCAAACCTCACAGTAATCGCAGGTGCCACCACTTCATCGCTGTTTCATTCACGATTGATCCACCTTGCCGCGGTAGAAGATCAATAACATTGATAGTGCGCATTACCAACTGAGAACTGGGTAATCCCGTACGAGTTCCTTTAGAAACACATATACGCTACAATCAGTGGTTCAGATTGCAACGCAATGGCGGGTAGGTACTGGGGCTGTTTCATTGCTCATCCGTCACTTTCAGACCCTTACTTTTGCTTCAGACATCTTTAAATGCCTTCCTTGTGATTACCCAAGAGCGTTCCTTCCCCATACCTTTATTGTCAGAGTTGTGTGCACATGTCAATTGCAAGGTAATTTCTGAAAGCTTTTTCCGTATTATATTTATTACTCAAACTATTTATGTTATGCCATACACTTCCTCGTTGTTAATAATCTATGCCTAAATTAAATGTCGTATTTAACCCGTAAAGAAATATATCTATCTTAACTATCTGAGCCTAAACTTTCTCATTGTTAATAACAACCTGAACCTAAAAGCTATAATTGTCAAATGTCTGGGTCTTAACTCTCTCAGTTCTAATGTTTGAGCCTGAACTCTCTTACTTTTGAAAATATCAACCTGAACTCTCTGTTTTAATCATTTGCCTTACCGTTAGAGTGGTTACGAAGTGATTTCCGTGTTATTGATAAAGTTATTTAGCTGTTCGATATAAACAAGCTATTATTCTTTTCACAACTGTATAATTTGTAACAAATAATGCATTTAGAAATTAAAATAAGGACAATTTTAGTTAAGACACCGTAAAACACATATCAGAATTAAGCTGAAATATTGCCCCTTAGCTCTGTCGCCCTGTCCTATAATCATTATTGGCCAGACGTTAGTGTTTATCATAAAATCCTACTCTACACACACATACACACACACACACACGCACGCACACACACACACACACACACACATATATATATATATATATATATATATATATATATATATATATAAATATATATATATAGAAGTTGACACACAATGAATTAGCGTTACGACTATTATCGTTATCTGGGACACTTTTTATTTTTCTATACATGTATAACGACGGGGGGTGACCCAGCTTCATAAAGTGAATACATGCTATCATTTTAAAAGTTTGCAATTCTCTACCATATAGATAAAGGTGAGAGGATCGACTTCACTGCATGGGGTTTTATCCCATTCAGATTCGTCATCTCTCTCCGCAGAACAACTAGATGCCTGCTGAAAGCTTCGAACAAAGCACTACCTCCGTAGCTCCAGTGACTATGCCCATGGATTTCATTAAAATTTGCACTTTTGAACTGAACGGCGGGGCCGCAAAATGAACCTACCACCCTTAGAGCGTGTGGCAAACGGCTTGACCACTTCGCCACAGAGACCCTCAATTCCATACCTTAGAAAGTCAGAGAGGAATAGAACCGGTTATCAGTTCAAATAATTATTGATTTGAAAATGTGAGGGTCCAATGCTTAACAAAACAAGACAACACATTTCCCACTACACATACAAATACTGTCATTAATAATAGCTTCCTCTTCTTCTTATATTTCATATAAACTTTCACAGGATGTAAATTATGGTGGAGCGTTCTGGCTTTTCGTACACTACTGGACTTTGTTCTTGCTCCAGATTTTGTGTTGTTATGCACATCTGATTTAAAGGTCTGGCTTATTTGCATGTAGGGTGCTGGTTCTTTTCCTGTCAAGCAGATGTTCTGCGATTTTGAAGAAAACACCCTTAACTAGTGGCCTCCTGCGGCATGCTTTAAATAGCTCTTGGGTCTATTCTTGTTCACCCCAAATTTGGGCACTGGAGCACACATTTGAATTTTTATTATTTTCACTAAGTTTTAATATTATTCTTATTATTCTTATTATTATTATTATTATTATTATTATTATTATTATCTTGCAGGTGAAGTATAGGAAGGCATAGGAAGACATCCCACAGATGGTGGGATGAGGCTTGGAAACTTAACATATATTTTGTACTTTTCATGTATCGCGTTTGTATTCTACGTGAAATCTCAGACACGTAGGTAACATTTGTTTATAATACTAGAAACTGTATACCGTTTGTATTAAATAATAAGATAGTTACTTATCCTTCATAGAACGTTGCAGAATCTGTCATATCGTTATTTTTGTGTGTGTCTGTTGGAGTTTTTCTGGGCAAATATTACGTTCAGTAGTTTCCTATTACTTTCCAAACGGTAAGCTCTCGGTGCCTCTGTCAAAATCAACGCTAAACACGTCGTCCGCAGCTGGGATCGAACCCGACACCCAGGCAGTACGAAGCGCGTTCGCAATGCCTAATCTCTCACGCATGGAGGACGGTCGCCTTTCATAAGTTTTCCTGTACAGTGAGCTCAAAACTGCGAGAAAATCTACAGGAACGTGCGAAAGATCCGCTATATGGACACATGCAAACGTTGCATGGATGATACGAACTTTAACACAGACATTTCGGAAGGAACAGCTGCCGTACGACTCTTATAGCGGCAGAAAGAAAAGGCCTAGCTTTGTATGAGACCAAGCAGAGCACGCTATAGAGAAGAAACGTCTTAGAGAACTGCATCATCAGTATAATAAATAATCAACATTTGAATGAAGACGGTGGTAGAAACTGACACTCTAGCATAGGAATTTATGGTCATAGTAGACGCTATTTCAAGGCGCATCTCCGTGCTCCCTAGGCACTGACGATTGCTTGTATGTGTGAAGGAGAAGCTATAGTTAGTTACAAAAGTCGTACCTCGCTGAAAAATATGTGACCTCCTAAACAGATGTGTGAAAATGATGCAATTTTGCAGGCATCTTGTTAATAACCATGACCTTGTTTTAAAATGGGAACGTCATGTAAACAAACATCTAGTTTTCAATTTGTGTTGTTATTATTATACAGTTAGTGATTCAAAGCAGTCAGAATATTTATAGCTAATTGAGTAAAGAAATCTTGCCAAAACACCAAATGGCATGCTATATGGACACACAGCGCATTAGTGAAACAAAGTCAACTAATCAGTCAAAGTACGAACACGGAAATTTGTGAATTGTAAACAATAAAATCGTAAGGAAAATTAAAAATACGAGGCCACTTGTGTTGACATGTGCAGGAGTTTTCGAGATATTTGTTAAAGTGTGCGGCTACAACGTTTGAAGCACACTGTAATTGCTTGATGGTCATGCTGTTCCTCCTTTTGTTTTCTTTTGTATGACATGCACTAGCCTGTCCTGGTGGCTGGTTTGGCGAAAGTTGCAACTACAAATGCCGATGCACCAATGACGCATGTAACACCAACGGCACGTGTACCGGCCATAACATATGTCAAAGCGGATGGTTTGGCCCAGAGTGTCAGTACGGTGGGTTATTGAATTATTTTTCTACATCTGTGTGGACACTTTCATATGTCTGTGTGACTGGGGATGTTTTAGTGATGTGTATCTAAACTGGCACTGCCACTTGTTTTTATGGTATGTGATTTGATTGCGGTTTGTATCTGCAACATGTATGTTTAGATAAACAAAGGGGCAACCCCTAGGGCCGTTGAAGTGTTTGTTATACACACACACACACACACACACATATATATATATATATATATATATATACATACATAATAAACAAAAATATTTTTTGATCATCACTCATGGAAAGAAGCAGAAATATAGAAGGACACACTAGACAACGCATACATTTTTATGTTGTCTAGTGTGTCTTTCTATATTTCTGCTGCTGTCTATTAGTGTCGACCAATATCATGACCTTTTGTTTTATATATATATGTATATGTGTATATATATATATGTATCTTCAGTATATATATATGTATATATATATATATATATATATATATATATATATATATATATATATATATATATATATATATATATATATATATATATATAGACATAAACATGCCGATGAGTGCACTGTTAAGCTATTGGTAGAACGAATGTTAACAGAGCAGCATTTTTAGCGACTTCCAAGCGGGATAGACGCATGTTCACCTTATGTGAAGAGTGAGGTATGGCAATTCTTTTTTACTGTATATTAAAATTGGAATATGGCCATTTTCAGCCTATTTGAAAAGATGGATATGGCCCACAATTTCGACGTCACGTCTTTCAGTCTCATCTATATTCTACTTAAAACTAGGGCTGTACCGAATAGTGATTTTCACTATTCGGCCGAATACGAATAACGGGACCACCTATTCGGCCAAATACAAATACGAATAATGTATAGCGTATAAAATAAATCTAAAAAAAAAACACACACACACATTCATATTGTCAAATGTACGCTGAACTTTGACTTCACATAAAGTAGCACGGAATAATCATCTTCTTCTTAAACGTTATGAGCCCTTGGGGTTTACTGTTGCAGATATCACTCGTCTCCATTCATCTCTCTGGTTGGCCTTATCTTCAGTTTGTGACACCAGTTGTTTGCAGGTCTGGCTAGACATTATCTCTCGAACTTCGTTTTTGTCTGCCTCATGGTCTACGCCCATTCCTCTCTCAGGTGTAGACAGTTTTACTTCTCTGTCATCTGACATTCTTTCAATAAGCCCTAACCATTATAGTCTGTTAACTCTCATGATACCAGTGATTAATGGAGATTTAAACAAATTATGTGTTACGTTGTTGCTTCTCACTCTCCTTTCCCCGCTGTTGGCATCTTTGATGGGTCCAAAGATTTGTCGTAAGACTCTATTTCCGAAAACCTGTAATAAAGCCTCATCTCTTTTATTTTTGCTTCCAGTTTCAGAGCCATATAAAACGACTAGTCTTATCAACGTTTTATTTATCGCCCGGCTCTCTAGCGAAGTTGGTTAAACCTGACTTTCGCGGCGGCCGGGTGACGAACTCCTTGTGGTCCGGGTTCACTCCCGGGGGTAGGCAGAAAAGCCACATTTCTCCCAGATTAACGGTACCTATAATGGAATCAATGCCACAGGGTTGCGATATCCATAGTACCGAGCCAAAGGGTTTACAACTCATGGTTTCTGGATACGTTAAAAAAAAAAAAAAATCAATGTTTTATAAAGTTTGATTCTGGTGTTCCAAGACAGCATTTTGATTTTAGCAGATGTTAAAGGGCATAGTATACTTTATTTATAGATTGTATTCTAGATTGTATTTCTTCTCTCAGCATGTTGGAGCAGCTGAAGTTTGCACCCAAGTACTTTTATGTTTCCGTTCATTTGATTTTCATATTATTGACTTGGATGTGGCCGGAGTTTATATTCTTTCCATATCTAGTTAGTATTCGTACAGAATAGTACACATTTCAAAACAGTTTATGTTTTGCATCCTTCAGTCAGTCTATATTAATTAATAACTAGGAATGAAAGAATGCTAAGTATTATAATAAGTAACCAAACTTGGAAAATTATCACTGACAGCTTAGTTAATGCAGGAAAGCTGCATTAGCTTTCAACAAAACCAATCGATCCATGTTGTCAGCATTAAGTCCGTGTATGCAGAAGCGGCTGTAAGGTAACTACTATTCGTATTCGGTTCGACCGCAACTATTCGGCCTAATACGGAATAGTCAATAGGTCCACTATTCGGCCCCGAAGCGAATACGAGGCGAGTATTCGGTACAGCCCTACTTAAAACCCACCTTGTCCACACACACACACACAAAAAAACCTGAAAAAGCATTCGATGGATTGAAACACATAGCGAAAATAATTAGGTCAACTGAGAAAATTATATCAGTTAATTAATTAGTAACCATGGAAGTGATCTCGCTAAGAAAGTTTGTAGGAGTGACCAGAAGAGATAAATTCAGGAATGAAGTCATACGAGATCAAGTCGGTACAGAACCAGTTCCAAGTTACATACAAAGTCAAATGGTTTGCCCACTTGGAGATAATGCCTCCTGATGCTATACCATACAAGGGATATACCACATTTTTACCGACGGAGGAGAGGTAGGTAGATCAAGAGGTAGGAAAACGATAGAAAGATAACATCAGAAAAACTCTACAGCACCACGACGTATCTATGGCTGAAGCAGTCAGAAGAGCACAAAGCAAGACCTTATGTATCACTCGACTACCAAAGCCGTAAACGACGTAAAGAAGAGAAAAATAAAAATAATTTATAAGGTAGGTAGGTAGTTGTACCCCACCAGGACATCACACAAGCGATAAACCCCAGGTGACGCAAAGTGACACCATGCGGATGAGGATCACTCGTTGAGAGGTCCTAAAAACGCCTTTCAGCCGTTAGACCAAATTTATGGCTTGGCTATATTCAGGGCCCTCGGCAGAAGCTAGGGTAGGGCTTAAAAATAATAAAAGAATTGCATCCCACATGGGGACGATTTTTATGCGTTAATGAGATTACTAAGATGTTGGGTAATACTATATATATATATATATATATATATATATATATATATATATATATATATATATATATATATATATATATATATATATACATATTTACAAATATATATATATATATATATATATATATATATATAGTTCGTGCATCACAGGTAATGATGACTGGTCATTTTATCCAGTGGCGACTGTATTAGAATTTGTGTGTGCACAGATGGCTGATGAGGCCAATTCTAGCACTGAAAGTTCTTGAGCAGTGTAGACGGGTTATTTAAGCCACACCTCTATGGTGATTAGCTTCAGTGTCTTTTCTAGCCTGCATTTTCTGAACTGCAGCTGCAGCTCTAGCAGTTTCATTAGCCACAGCTCCGTGATGAAGAGAGGAGAGCCAGGATGAGCAGTCACATGCAACGACTTCCAGGGTTTTAGAATAAATACAGAGCATATATATATATCTATGTACATATATGGACATTTGTTAACTACGATAATGTGCATATTTTATGTCCTTAATAGTGGATTTAGCCTTCAGTTCATTGAATGATCAAGAAGTAGTAGATGGTGATGACAGCACGTGTCTTAATCGGTCAAGGATTCTACAGACGAAGGTGGTTCTCAGGGAGCCATTCTATTTCACCTGGCTCAGGGTCATTGTTGCTGTAAAGGGTATGTCTGAATGTACATATGTACGCATGTATAGAGATTACGAACGTGTGAATATATTTATGTGTGTATGTAAGTATCTATGCATGTATGTGCGTAAGTATATATGTTTGTATGTAAGTATGTTTCGCCTCCACACTCTTCTCTTTCTTCTTTTTCTCTTCTTCTTCTTCTTCTTCTTCTTCTTCTTCTTCTTCTTCTTCTTCTTCTTCTTCTTCTTCTTTCTTCTTTCTTCTTCTTCTTCTTCTTCTTCTTCTTCTTCTTCTTCTTCTTCTTCTTCTTCTTCTTCTTCTTCTTCTTCTTCTTCTTCTTCTTCTTCTTCTTCTTCTTCTTCTTCTTCTTCTTCTTTTCTTTTCTTCTTCTTCTTTCTTTCTTCTTCTTCTCTTCTTTTCTTCTTCTTCTTCTTCTTTCTTCTTCTTCTTCTTCTTCTTCTTCTTTTTCTCTTCTTCTTCTTCTTCTTCTTCTTCTTCTTCTTCTTCTCTTCTTTTCTTCTTTTCTTCTTTCTACTTCTTCCTTTCTTTCTTCTTCTTCTTCTTCTTCTCTTCTTCTTCTTCTTCTTCTTCTTCTTCTTCTTCTTCTTCTTCTTCTTCTGCTTCTTCTTTTTTCTTCTTCTTCTTCTTCTTTTCTTCTACTTAAACCTCTTTTTCTTGCTTTTTTCTTCTCTACTTCCTCTACTTACGTGTATAGGGTCATGCGCTCACTTTTCTTACAACTTCCACAGAATTATTTACTTTTAACAAAAGTTAGATCGCGCTTGAGAAAAAGCGGGGGGCAGGGGGGGGGGGTGGTTATGGTCCCTAAGGATATAAGTCTGCATGGCTAGTGTGGTGGTCAGAACTGTGTAATCGAACCGCAGTACACAATTTGCTGCCGACTTTGAATTTGCCTTGTTTTGGGTTTCAATGTTTAGTTAACATTTTGTTCAGCTCGCTGAAGACGTTTCACAATAGCTCGCTTAAACTGCTTCTCCTTACTTATCACCGTTGCAGTCGTACTACTGTTATTTGGTTTATTAATTGACGACAGTGATAAGTATGATGGCCATCATGTGCTGGGCACATGGAGTCTATAATGACTCCTGATCACAAGTATATTCTATGCCAATTCTTTTTTTTTTTTTTGGTATATAAAATAAAAGTATAAGGTAGAGAGAGTCAACTTGTCATAGGAACAAAGGAAGGCGGAAAAATACACGGAGAAGAGAGCTGGAGAATGAAGTTAGAAAGATGGGGAGGTTATGCAATGGCGAAGAATAGAACGACTTGGCGTGAGTTGGTTGACGGCCTACGCTCCATTGGGGAATAGAAAGGTTGAAGAAGAAGAAGAGACAGTCAACTTCATTAAACTGGATTTTGGACCCCATTAGGGTTAGTCTTTCTCTGCAGAACGGCTAGCTTCCTCTTCTTCTTTTTCAATATTCCAAGCCCTTGAGGTTTATTGCTGAAGATATCACCCGCTTCCTTTCATTTCTCTGTTTGGCCTTTTCTTTCCAATTGGTGATACCAAGTGTTTGCAGGTCTGTCTGGACACAACGGCTAGCTACCTGGGCAAAATATCGCGCGAATTACGAATTCCTCAGCGCCAGTAACTATCTGGGGAATCCCTGTCAACGCGTGAAGGAACGACGAGACCATGAAACAAACCCACGACTGTCAAAAATAACAGAATAGAGCGAAGGATCAGTTCTTAATCAAAAACCTACAGGTAGCCATTCATAAGCAGAAACAGTTATCAAAGTGCATCCACCTGTATTCAAAGCAAGCGGAGACAATCGCAACACTGATCTTACTTCTGACGAAGACAGAATATTAGCCTTAAAGATACAGATAACATACTATTTTTAGGAAACGTAGGTACAAAGTATTCCAATACATTACTGCACTTATTTTGAGGATTATTTTGATCGTATATAAAAATTAAATACACAATAAATGTATTATTCACTGTGAACAGATTTTATTTTCACGTGTATACATATTTAGATATTTCTGCTATCCGTCTATTTATTTACTGGAATTAGGGTCAGGGGTTGAGGTGGGGTGTCTCTGTAGCGAATTGGTCTAGCCGTTTGTCACGCGATTTAAAGGTCGCAGGTGCCTTTCACGGCAGCGCCGTTTATTTCAGGAGTGCAATCTTCACGAATATCCCGGGAAAATTGTTTACACTAGACCACATAAAAATCTAAACCTGTAGTTACCATGTCGGGAAACGAACTTGTCACCTACAAGTGACGAAGGCCCTTCATATGGAAAATAAGAGAACGAGCATAGCCAATCGATGCACCGTTATCTATAGCCTTAGCAATGTCCCCGTCTTGTTTATTTCTGAAATGAATGAAAAGGAATCAGCTTAATTTAGCACCCCTTTACCACTGCAAACTACTGGAGATAAATCTGAACGTCCTGTAAAGGACACGCAAATAACCTTTACCACTGATCCTACAGCGACGGCGACCCTCAGAGATCTGAAACTGACCTTTGGCATGAACACAGTCAGAATTCTACGAATATGTCCCTACTTGACGAAGAATCTGGTAAACAACAGAACGCTAGACATGCACTGTAACCTCACAGAAATAATTGATGAACTGTACCTGGATGGCAAGTCTGCCGGTTATATATGTTCAGTCTACGTCAGCGGAGGTAATGTATAGCTTGCCAGGAACCTCACTATACACCGTTAACTAATCGAAGTCTCTGTAACTTTTCAACATGAGCATCATCAATCTGGTGCCGTTTCCATAGCAAAGGTTGGCTGCAATGGATCTGAAATACGCTCTTTCTCTTGTCCTGGTTTGATACTATCAAACTGCTGCTTGTCCATCTCTTGATGTTATCCTCACACTTAAACGGCTGCCTACCTCTTGCTCTTTTGCCTTATAATATAGTCATCATCACGGCGTATGATCCAATTAGTGGAAAGTAACCTGGCACTAAAATGTAACCTGTGTAATTTTTCACCCATTACATAACTACTTAATTTCCGTGCCTCAACCTGTATGCATAACTATGCATATATATATATTATATATATATAATATATATATATATATATATATATATATATATATATATGTGTGTGTGTGTGTGCGCGCGTTTGTGTGTGTGTGTCGTCCCTACTGCCATCTTGAACAAGTCACTCTTCAGTGGCGCAGGGCTGACAGCAAAAGGTATCGGTAATCATGTAAACTGGTGCATCTAGGGCATGTGGCGATCCTCGAAACTTCATGTGGCTTGAAATTGTTAAAAATGTTGTGAAGAGTAGAGTGTGACATTGCAAGCCTTCCAGCAACTTCACTGATAAATAAACCACTTTCCAACGCCGCTCCAGCTCTCATTCTTTGTGTAAGGGCTTCTTCTCAATGACATGGGTAATAAATTACAAGTTATAAGTTAGATTATACTCACAGCACTCCAGACACACCCATAGTCGCTCAGATTACCCTCTCAACATATTCATCAGCGTCGTGCGGTTAATAGTACCAGTCCTATCTTGGTTAGCAAGACTTCGTGTGCGTCCAGTGTGCTTCTCATGTTTGGCTGTGCCGATATTTACTCCCAATTCGCGTATTCTTAGAAGTGATGTGGACAGGTTGCTTCTAAAATCCTCAGAACGTTTTCTCTCTCTCTCTCTCTCTCTAAGGGCAATGACAGTGTCTGCGTGATCCATTAGCCAGCCATCTTCAGTTAATGTAGCACCATCCAGTCTGTCATCTCTCTTATTACCAACAACGCCTGCATACCCTGGGACGAATATGAAAGTAGCTGCAAACACATGAGAATGTTGCATCCACTCAAGCCACTGTCTGCGTAACCAGCCTGCCTCGACCCGCCGGATCCTGCTCAAAGAATCACTTAGCACACACACGCGGGAATAGTCCTGTGATCCCAGCCACATGAAAGCCTGTGTCACAGCCATCACCTCCATCGTCATGCTGCTGGTGGTCATGGAGAAGGCACCGCTGGCTTCCTTAACTATTCTGCCTGTAAATGCCCATACATTCTTATGTCATCGTATAACGGACCCGTCTTTGACATGGGTTTTGCAATTGACGAAACAACTCTTTAATAAGTCTGCTAATTGTTGAAAATTTCAAGAATGAAATTTGCTCACCAACAGTCGCCACTGCACGTGCAATATCAATCAGCAGGATTATTTTACCTGTTTGGTTGTACACACGTTTTTCTAATTTCGGTTAGTTCCACGAAAGTCTCCCCACGGACCACCCGTATACACACTAGCTCACTTCCGATTGGTTGAACTTCACTCAGCCGACCTTCGCGCACTGCTACGGGAGTGTATGGTAATGCTGTTGTTATCGCTTGTTGTATATTGAAGCACACCAGCCCCCCTCCTCGGACAGCAGACCAGTAAATATTTATGAATTGACAGTGACCTATTTTGTTATGAGATTATCGTGGATCCAGGCACCCGCTTTTAGTCCATCTCTTTGTCCACGGAATTGGCATTATGCATCTCATAAAATACATCAATGCATTATATGTCTACATTCTTTATGATGTTAACAGTACTATATGACACTCCCGGATAGGTCGTAATGTAGCTCTCAAGGAAATGACGTTCCAAGACACTACATTTTCTGAAGTAGTCTCCGGCGTGAATCTGCGTTATCCCTCGGACAAAGCAGTGGATGGCAACAGGGACAAGCACTTTTACAACGGACAGAGCTGCTCCCGTACTAGCAACCAACGAACACCGACATTTCCTGTCCCGACGTGGGGTTTACAATTGAAACATGAGCGCACAGTCAACAGATACGTCATTTACAACAGAGGCGATAGTATGTATATTCAATGTTTTTGTCTTTTCTTTTCTTTTGTGATGTTTTCAGTGTATGCGTAAATATGAGTTGATGACAAGTAGACGCAATCTGGGCGGTTCTAGCAACAATGAAGACAAAGCTATGTGGTACACGAGAAGATATAGACTGTACCATGGATTTCATAAGGGCTACTTTTCCTGACAAAAGGGTCGAAGAAGAAGAAAATGAATAATAAAAATAATAATAATAAAAATAATAATAATAAGAAGAAGAAGAAGAAGAGGAAGAAGAAGAAGAAGAAGAAGAAGAAGAAGAAGAAGAAGAAGAAGAAGAAGAAGAAGAAGAAGAAGAAGAAGAAGAAGAAGAAGAAAAAGAAAAAGAAGAAGACAATAAAGACGGATGTACAATGTATATTTAAAAATATTTATGAACAGCTGACATAGTTCAGGTTGCTTTTTGTTATGTCTGTTTATGCAGAAATTACAGTCTGGAATACAATCTGGAAATAATGTATATTATGGTCTTCAGCATCTGCTAAAGTCAAAGTCACTTTCTTCCATAAAATAAATATGAAACGTTGATTAGGCAAGTCGATTTATATGGCTCTGAAACTTGAAATGCAACTAAAAGAGATAAAGCCTTATTGAAAATATCGATGAATCTCAGTTCCTATTAAAGATGTGAACAACGGGGAGTGGAGAGTGAGAACAACAACGAAATTCAATATCTGTTTAAATCACCATTGATCACTGGCATTATGAGAGCTAATAAACTGAAACGGCTGGGGCACAATAAGAGAATGTCAAATAACAGATAAGCAAAAACTTATACCCAAGGGATTTGAATGGTCGTAGACCAGGAGGCAGACCAAGAAGACGATGGAGATATTATGTCGAGACACTTAGTGTCACCAGTTGCAAAGACCAGACCAACCAGAAAGATGAGTGGAGGCGGATGATATTTACAGCAATGAACCTCACGGGATCGGAATGCAGAAGAAGATAAAGATGCTGAAATACGAACCAGCTCAAAAAACAACTTTAGAAAAAAAAATTATATCTTTATATGGCCTATTTATACACAAGAATAAATGTCATTGTCAGGAAAAAGCAAGTAGATGACACACAAGTGCCACGACAAGTTGAAAATAGCTACACGTAAAAGGCCTCAACGGTGTGGTCTATCTGAGAGCCCAGGAAACTTATTCGTGTCGATTGGGGCTCGAAAACAGGACTACGATGGTTCCAGTGCTATTGTTATAAAAAAAACGGACCCCTTTCTACGCCCCTTGACGAACTGAGCGTGTAGTGATAAACCTTTATTTTACCAGTCGGCACTCTCTAGGCAATGTGGTCAACATCACGCGAGCTACTGTTACAGCCAGTAATATAGCCAGTATATGGGCCTCTATATCGACAAACCGAGAGTGTAGTTACACGAGACTAAATTACAAACATTTGTATAAATATGTGCCGCCACCGCAATGAAGGGAGACGACGTGGTGTAGCGGACAGACACTTGTCTGCGGATTTGAAGGGTTGAAATCCGGCCGAAGCCGTACTTTAATTTTTTTTTTTTTCAATGACCATGGCTGCCAAGTCGATCCAGAGTTTATAGGTGCCAGGTAAAGTCCTTGGAAGGAAAGGTGGTCGGCGAAATGTAGACCACATCGCCTACAGAGTGCCGACTGGTCTGTTAAAGTAAAGTCTAGCATTGTACGCCTGATACGAACGAATCTGCGGGATATGCTGCTATAATCCACAATAAAGATGGCTACCAACTGCAGTCTTCTGAAATAGTGTGTGGTGAGGCCCCAAACTTCATCAGTGCAGCGACTCTCGTGGTACTTGCCAAAAACCACGTTAAGGGTTGTTGGTTTTTTTTTTGTTTTGTTGTTGTTGTTGTAAATCGTGAAATTCAAAGCCTAGTACACGAGAATGAAGAAATATGTTAACACGTCAGTGATAAGGCCGGATACTGAAGGTACGGGATAAAGGCTGTAAAAGTATATAAGTTCAGTGGTATGTAAGCACTCATGTGGACCTCAAGAACTTCTTGTTCAAAAGACGCACAGCTGAAATGATTCCAGATCATTTACTTTCTTGTTTATGGTCGTCTATAGTCCGTTCTAGAAGTAGTGCAGACATTTGAAAACTCTTTAATTCAGTAACATTTCGGTGAAGGTTTTTGAAATTGGGCGTGCAACCTATTATTAATCATGTCCTTGTAATAATTTTTTCTTTTTTAAACAAAAACGTCTAGTTTTCATTTTGACTTTTTTTTTTTTTTTTTTTTGCGGTATAATAACACAGATTTAAAGCAAACAATTAGAATGCTTATAGATAATTTAGTAACGGGAACTTTTCAAAACACGCATTTTATAGGTGATTCACTATAAGATGGATGGTGATCTCAAACCTTGCTTAAGTTGTTAGATGAAGAGGATTTTTCATTGTATGTAGGACAGGTTATCGAAAATATCTAGTATCAAGTATCAAGGCAGGAGTTTTGAAACGCGGACTATAGGTTTAATCGTAGTTATCGTATTTTTAGTAAGCGTATGCCATACAATATTTTGTAGAACTATCTTGAGCACTAGTGTTCGTGTGTGTGTGTGTGTGTGTGTGTGTGTGTTTGTGTTTGTGAGTGTGTGTGTTTTTTTTTTTTTTTTTTAGTTATATTAGACACGAGATTCGCTGTTTAGTTACCCAGCGCTTTGACAACCGGACAATGCAATGGTGCACACATGTAATACTAACTAACGGAACAATACTACTGAGCTCAGAAGAAGGTAAGATTAGACAAGGCAGACCCAAAAAAAAAAAAAATACCTTGATACACAATTTGACTGACTGAGAGGTCTTAGGCATGTAACCATAAGTCCATCTCATTTAACCTGTCAAGAGTAGAATCTGACCAGACACTCAACAGCAACTGGTGACCCAACACACAGAGTTACGAGACGAAGAAGGTCTTGACCAGTACGGAAGATACATGTATTCTTATTCTTCTTTTCTTCCAACTTGAACCTCATCGAAGTGTCGGGGGGAGATGTAACTTCGTTGATGAGCTCTGTCAAGGGCGCTATTAAGACTGATATTTTTTTTCTGTAAGGCTGTTCTTAATGCCATCATTCCATATTTGCCGAGGTCTTCCACTCGCTCTATACCCGTTGTAACGTTTTAGTGTGGTTCGCTGTGGCAGATAGTACCAAGGCATTCTTGTTAGGTGTCAAAAACACTTCATTTGTTGTTTTTTGATGACCTGTAAGAGTGGCTTTATTTCTAGCATTCGTCTGATTTCGTGATTTCGTATTCTGTCTATGGCATTTTATCTCTGTTGTCTCAATTTTACGTTCATTGGAGGATGTAAGTGTCCACGTTTGGCACTGATAGCATAGTGTTGGCCCCAAAAAAATAGTTCTGATAAGATTCACTTTAGTACACTGGGGTATCTGCTTGTGTGTCAACAGGGAAGATAATTGCCCCATTACTTGATTAGCTTTTGCACACATCGAGCTAAATTCTATGTCCAGATTTCCGTCGGATGTGAAAATTGCTCACAACTAATACATGCATAACTATTACACTCAATGCAAATGAGGCAAAAACTATTAAGATGACAAGCTAACAGGATCACAATGGGACCCAGACAAGTAGGAGTGGATAATTTATCCTGTTATTGACCCACAGCCTGTCACACATAACCTAATGTCCAGCTAATACATATGGCAAACGAAAAAAGACAATGAAGATATCTCATTCAATTCACATTCAATATACAAGTACAAACAGAGCATACATAGCATAAAGAAACATGTGGTCACTAAATCTACCAATAGACAGGCAGTGTTAAAACTGACAGTGTACCGAGTAACCACAATAACTGTCCCTAGACAATCGTATAGTAGAGCTGCGGGTGACAGTGTAACAAGAAGTCATTCAGTCTACAAGTAAATAGACGGGTGTCAATATAACAAGAAGCCATCCAGTCTACAAGTAAATAGACGGGTGTCAATATAACAAGAAGTCATTCAGTCTACAAGTAAATAGACTGGTGTCAATATAACAAGAAGTCAATCAGTGTACAAGTAAATAGACGGGTGTCAATACAACAAGAAGTCATTCAGTCTACAAGTAAATAGACGGGTGTCAATATAACAAGAAGTCATTCAGTCTACAAGTAAATAGACGGGTGTCAATATAACAAGAAGTCATCCAGTCTACAAGTAAATAGACGGGTGTCAATATAACAAGAAGTCATTCAGTCTACAAGTAAATAGACGGGTGTCAATATAACAAAAAGTCATTCAGTCTACAAGTAAATAGACGGGTGTCAATATAACAAGAAGTCATCCAGTCTACAAGTAAATAGATGGGTGTCAATATAACAAGAAGTCAATCAGTGTACAAGTAAATAGACTGGTGTCAATATAACAAGAAGTCATTCAGTCTACAAGTAAATAGACGGGTGTCAATATAACAAGAAGTCATTCAGTCTACAAGTAAATAGACGGGTGTCAATATAACAAGAAGTCAATCAGTCTACAAGTAAATAGACGGGTGTCAATATAACAAGAAGCCATCTAGTCTACAAGTAAATAGACGGGTGTCAATATAACAAGAAGTCATTCAGTCTACAAGTAAATAGACTGGTGTCAATATAACAAGAAGTCAATCAGTGTACAAGTAAATAGACGGGTGTCAATATAACAAGAAGTTATTCCGTCTACAAGTAAATAGACTGGTGTCAATATAACAAGAAGTCAATCAGTGTACAAGTAAATAGACGGGTGTCAATATAACAAGAAGACATCCAGTCTACAAGTAAATAGACAGGTGTCAATATAACAAGAAGTCATTTAGTCTACAAGTAAATAGACTGGTGTCAATATAACAAGAAGTCAAGCAGTGTACAAGTAAATAGACTGGTGTCAATATAACAAGAAGTCATTCAGTCTACAAGTAAATAGACTGGTGTCAATATAACAAGAAGTCAATCAGTGTACAAGTAAATAGACGGGTGTCAATATAACAAGAAGTCATCAAGTCTACAAGTAAATAGACGGGTGTCAATATAACAAGAAGTCATTCAGTCTACAAGTAAATAGACGGGTGTCAATATAACAAGAAGTCAATCAGTCTACAAGTAAACAGACGGGTGTCAATATAACAAGAAGTCAATAAGTCTACAAGTAAATAGACGGGTGTCAATTTAACAAGAAGTCAATCAGTCTACAAGTGAATAGACGGGTGTCAATATAACAAGAAGTCAATCAGTCTACAAGTAAACAGACGGGTGTCAATATAACAAGAAGTCAATAAGTCTACAAGTAAAAAGACGGGTGTCAATATAACAAGAAGTCATTCAGTCTACAAGTAAACAGACGGGTGTCAATATAACAAGAAGTCATCCAGTCTACAAGTAAATAGAGGGGTGTCAATATAACAAGAAGTCATTCAGTCTACAAGTAAATAGACGAGTGTCAATATAACAAGAAGTCATCCAGTCTACAAGTAAATAGACGGGTGTCAATATAACAATAATTCAATCAGTCTACAAGTAAACAGACAAGTGTCAATATAACAAGAAGTCATTCAGTCTACAAGTAAATAGACGAGTGTCAATATAACAAGAAGTCAATCAGTCTACAAGTAAATAGACGGGTGTCAATATAACAAGAAGTCGTGTTTCAGTGTGCAAGTAGCATCCAGTCCATCAGTAGATAGGCGGG
>CAJHNH020000046.1:251467-331467 GCA_905116865.2 Candidula unifasciata | reverse complement strand
ATGTAGTCAAAGTTTTGTTATATAACAACAGACAAGAACTAGCATACACTTTCACAACAATAACAAAACTGTAGCGAAAAGAGCCAGCTTTCTTGAAATGAGCACTGGCACCCTTTTTTAATCTCGTAGTAGTAGTAGTAGTGGTGGTGGTAGCAGTAGTAGTAGTAGCGGTAGAAGTAGTGGTAGTAGTAGTAGTAGTAGTAGTAGTAGTAGTAGTAGTGGTGGTGGTGGTGGTAGTGATAGTAGTAGTAGTAGTGGTAGTAATAGTAGTAGTAGTGGTGGTAGTAGTAGTAGTAGTAGTGGTAGTATTAGTAGTAGTATTAGCAGCAGCAGCAATAGTAGTGCTCCACTTAGACTGACCACACAATTTTTAGCTGAAAACGGAACATCCCACTAATATTTTGAGCTAAAACAGGACATAACACTAAAATTGTCGGCTGAAGACGGAACTTCGCTCTAATATTTTGAACTAAAAACAGGACATGGCACTTAAATTTTGCGCTAAAGAGGGTACATCACGAGCAATCCAGTGTAACATAACCTTTTTTTCCCCCTATCTGATTCACACGGATAAAAGGGTCAATTACTCGCTCTTTAGTGGTATTAAAAGCCGAACCAGCATCCCATTGAAAGAAACAAAACAATGTACAGCTCTACTGCACTGAAAGAAATACTACGATGGGATAAGATGTAGTGTTCCTTCTTTGGACAATTCTCTCTGCAAGATGCTGGCTGGTCTGCGGAGAAAGACCGATCTATATGGGATAAAACCCGGAGAGATAAAGACGACTTCTTGATTTCAACCTTCAAGTCTAACTAAAATAGACATTTTGGCTCCCCCCCCCCCCCCCCCCACAAAATTTAAAAATTTTTTTTTTTTTTTTTACAGAGTCAGAGCAATTATTTTATGTGGTCATTTTAAGGGATACATGTTATTTCATTTCCATGCTTTAAGTGTGAAAAAATCATAGTTGTCATGGCAATATCCGCCATCTTGTGGAGAAAAACCACATTTACTTAGAATCCCAAAATTTCAACAACAAACATAGGTATTGAAAAAAATGATGATAGATTCATGACCTTTTATCATATTTAGAGGTAGAGGTGTAGCTTTTTTACTTTAAACATGTTTTGAAATATTTTTCGTAGAATTGTAAAATGTACGTTTATTGAAAAAGTCAAAAAAAATTTTGCATCATAAGACAATAAACTAATTTTACAAACAAAAACTTTATAAAATCTATTGTTAAAAAGACCAAGCTCTATAATATTGTCAAAGGAGTATCCATACTAAATTTATTGTTTCTAGTCTTTATATTAGCTGAGATTTTAGGATTTCACACACACAATAAACAGAAATATAGAGATGTGAGAAAACTGACTTTTAAACATTTTTTTAATTTTAAAAAAGTGTTTGGGTTGTATTACAAATGACATATATTTTGTGTGCAATCTATTCTGCAAATGCCCAACTTTACAAAAATGAACACATTGAAAAAGTGATATTCTTGTCATAAATTTGAATAAAGCCGTGTAGTGACCCCTTAAATAGAACACTCAGCGACAAAAGGCACTCAAATGACAATGAGCACTACCAGGGATCACTTCAAAAGATGCCCAGACAGAGACACAACAGAGAACCATGGCTCTTGCTGTGCTTGATGAGAAGTATCCAAACACCACTTGGACTCAGGTTTTTACCGACGGCTCTGCTATAGATGCAGTCAGAAAGGGGAGTTGGAATATACATTAAATCCCCTAGCAGTAGAGCAGAAACTCTCTCTTTACCAGCAGGTGACATATGCACTAACTTCAGAGCTGAGGAAACTGCCCTCCTTTCTGCAGTCCAACATCTCACCACTCAAGAACACAGAGGGCATAAAATTGTTATGCTTAGTGACTCATTGTCTGTTCTCCAAGCACTATCAAAGCAAACAACAAGACAAACTAATTGCAGATCTAAGGACCAACATTGGCTTACTCTCCAAGGAAGCAGAACTGGTCTTGCAGTGGATACCAGCCCACTGTGGTATTCAAGGAAATGAGAGAGCAGATGAGTTGGCAAAAGCTGGGAGTAATCTTCCACAACCTCATCCACCACACAGCTACAAGGAAACCAAAACAGCACCAAAGCAGTTTAAAGCATGGAGTGGAGAAAGCAGAATAGAGATTACAGACCAGAGAGTGACAGCATAAACAAACTCAACAGGAAAGAACAAAAATCAGTTTTTAGACTTCAGACTGGACACTGTGGTCTTCGAGCACACTTGTACAGGATAGGCATAAACGAATCTGCTGCCTGTGATTGTGGAGCAGAAAGACAGACCCCTGAGCACATACTGCAGTACTGCCCTTACCTCTCCCAGCAAAGACTGTGGATTTGGCGCAGGGGATCCACATTGCGAGAGAAGCTATGGGGGACCGGTGGCGACCTTAAACACACAATCCTATTTTTGACCCAGACGGGACTCAATGTGTAGCAGAAGAAAAAGAAAACAATGAGCACTAGTTCACAATGAGCACTTTACGGCAAAGCGGACTTTATGACAAAGCGCACTTTATGACAAAAAGCACTCTATGGCACACTCTTTTTGCTGTCAAAGCCAGACCTCGACAATGACGGAAGATAAGAAACAACTGAAATGATATTTTTGGGTATCGCTGGAAAGTAGGCGTACCAGCAAGTCTTCCTCAAGAGCAATGTAGATTCGAAAAATAATACATAGGCGTCCAGTGTGTTCAGGTCTGTGGTGTAAGTAATGAAGACGAGCGCCCTGTAACGGTTAGCAAGATTGATGGAAAGAAACCAATGGAAAGCGATAATCACTCTAAAGACTTGAAACCATATGTATTTTCCGAGACAAGAACACTGACATGAAGCGTGATTATGGTTATACTATAACTTATAGTGTAGGACTGCGAAACATTACAGACGATGATGATGATGTTGATGATGATGATGGTGTTAAACATATTTCAACAGTTTCTATACAGAATAATTATATGCTATTATGTCAGTTCTTCACTCGACAAACTGTCAGTGTCAGTCATTACCTGCGAATTTAAATGTCAAGAAGTTTGGATGGCTGAATGTTTAGATTGGTCCGTCAGTCCATTCTCCTTTCCTTTCCATACTTTGTGTTTGTCGGTGCAATGTTGGAACGGGGCTTCCCCCAAACATTGTTGCAACACAACATCAAATAAAAAAACTGCCGGCTGACTGAAAATCTTCATCATCAGATGCCTTGCCGAATAGCGTGAGCGATCATGCCTCTCCATAATCTGCGATCCGCACTTCCATGTATCAGTTTCTGTGTTGACGCAGGTCAATTGTACTACAAAAGGGGATCAAGGTTTTGAGACAGGCACACGCTTAGCGCAGTTCAAGCCTGCTGTTGATAGCTGTAAGATCTAGTAGGTATCGCATTGCTCTGCATGATGTGTCTTTCGTGCAGCCATGCATAATGTGCATTGCTTCGTTTCTTACCTTTTCCAGCTGATTTGTGTCTTGCTGAAGGTGAGGACTGCTAGTGCCTATTCTTTGACAGAGAGAATCGTACCCTAATAGAATCTGGCTAAAAGTCTCTGTTGACCACACATAAAACACACGAAGTAAAGATCTTTTTTTTTACGCCCTAGGCGCGTCGGTTATATGAGAAAAACACCCAAATTGTTATAGACCAATTGGCGCTAGGTTGGTAATGTTGTTAGCATTACGCCGGCCGCCTTCACTTCCCCATAACATGAAACAGGCGCTGGACGACTGTTATATAAATTGAATAAGGTTTTTTTTAAGCGAGCTAAAAACCTGGCAAACTTGTGGCCAGGAAGTGATAAAACAGATGGTAATGACCAGTTCGCTCTCTTAGGCCTCTGCTTTTCGAACGAGTAACATGTATTTTTGATTTTTTCGTTGCGTTCAATGGTTTAGCGCAACGCGGGTTGAGGTGTATAGTCAAATAGGTTCCATCTGTTGTGGGGTATTTTCGAGCACGTTGTGAATTTTAATGCATCATTATTTGTGGAGACCTTAGATTATGGTCAGTGAAATAAACAGATGTTGAATGTGATAATTATATTTCCAGTTGCTTTGCTTCAGATTAGGGCTTGTTGTTAGTGTGCGTAGTTTGTTTATTTGTTGCCTGGCTGATTAGATTTTACACAGAAGATCTTGTGTCTGGATTAGAATATTTCTCTTTCTGGTCCCCCACCTAACGAACTCTTTTTTCTGTATTTTTTTTTTTCTTACTAAGGGCTTTTCCGTTCTAGTACAAGATCCATCCTGGTACCCATTTAAGGCTGGGCCGAAGTGAGACGCCCTATACAAAGATGAAAATCCACGCAACCAGCAGTGTGTTTCGATCGCGGTACGTTTGAATTGCGAGTCGGGCTCGCAACGCCTGAGCCACGAACGCCGTTGGCAACACATAGCTGCCATAATTCGCATTGCTGCCATACCCGTTCTGGCCTTGTTGATCATAGAAACAACTTGGAATCTGCAGCTAAAGGTTGGATCAAAACTCACACTTAGGTATTTTAAAAGCTAATTCCTTGCTATCTCTTTCCCATTCATACGCATAGAGGGCATTATTGTTGTGTGCTATGTGACTGTTCAAAGAAAACAGAGTTGCAGCCCCATTTGCAAAGTTAATCTGTGCTCTGGAGATTTGACACTAATATGCTATACCTCCCTGTTCTTCCCGGAGCTCTATAATTCCGCACGTGTTTTTGCCTTGGCGGTACACTAGTAAGTCATCGGCGATTGAGTGTTCTTCCTTCACCCGTGATTTCATTTTTTTTTTTTTAACTCTGTGGTGAAAAAATTAAAGAGGACACGGAATAAATGTGATCCCCGATGAAATTATTTGAGTAAGGAGATCCATCTTTCGCATTTGAAAACAACCTGTCTCTTGAAGAGTGCTGTTGCTATCCATTTAATGACTACGGGGAAAATGTTGATATTAGGAATATGGTGTATAAGATTTTTCAGTTTTTCAACTATCTAGTCGCCATTTACGACAGGCTTAATAAGGATCAGTGTGTTTATTCTCCCCACCACGAAATAGAGCCCCTGAATCCACCAGAGAAAATAAGTAAAATGAAGTGTTACTTTACTCTTGTTGTCTCTATCGTAACATATTCTTGATCTGATATTGGTGTCTTTAATTGTTGTTTCTTCCTACTTATTTGTTGTCTAATTTTTCTCGACTCAGTAAATGCCGGAGTTTCAAACACAAAATTATTTCCTCACATGTCAATGTTTATTCTAACTATAATAGAAAATACAATGCATCCCTGTCTCACGCCAGTTTCAACTGCAATCACTTAAAACTCATCCGTTCGCATTGCAAGCTCTGAATTTTTATGCATTACTGGTATTTGTATGTATGTAAGTATGTATGTATGTATGTGTGTGTGTGTGTGTGTGTGTGTGTCTGTCTGTCTGTCTGTCTGTGTGTGTATGTGTGTGTGTCTGTGTGTCTGTGTCTGTGTGTGTCTGTGTCTGTGTCTGTGTGTCTGTGTGTATGTGTGTATGTGTGTATGTGTGTATGTATGTATGTATGTATGTATGTATGTATGTATGTATGTATGTATGTATGTATGTATGTATGTATGTATGTATGTATGTATGTATGTATGTATGTATGTATGTATGTATGGATGGATAAATGGATGGATGGATAAATGGATGGATGGATGGATGGATGGATGGATGGATGGATGGATGGATGGATGTATGTATGTATGTATGTATGTATGTATGTATGTATGTATGTATGTATGTATGTATATGTATGGTATGTATGTATGTATGTATGTATGTATGTATGTATGTATGTATGTATGTATGTATGTATGTATGTATGTATGTATGTATGTATGTATGTATGTATGTATGTATGTATGTATGTATGTATGTATGTATGTATGTATGTATGTATGTATGTATGTATGTATGTATGTATGTATGTATGTATGTATGTATGTATGTAGATGTATTTTGAACGTATATATTTATGTTTTACATGTTATTTGCTGATTACATCTCTTCGCCTGATAACATTTAGAGCGTATCCTTTACGTTGCAGATCCAACCCTAGCATATTTTGTCTGTTGTGGCTTTTCTAGGTTCATTTTACGTTGAGTGTTTCGTTGTTGCACACTGAACAGTCAGCTCTCGGTACCACTGTCAAAACCAAGGCAAGACAAATCGTCCTTAGCTGGGATCAAACACGGCACCCTGGCTTTACGAAGATCGTTCGCAACGACAACTACGCCACAGACGCCGACTATTGGCATGTAGTCGGTCTTTAATGCCGACTTCAGATAAAACAGACACATAAACAGAAAGTGAACTCTGTCGGACTTAAACTGCAAGCAAGACAGTTCTCTTTTATCTTTATGTGTGTTTCTTTCTGCACACAAAAACATCACGCAAGCATTAACCAATAGAGGATAAGTGATGGCTTCTGACCCCTAGATGAGAAATAGATGCATCTCAGACAGAGCTGGTCTTGATCTGTCTTAATCTCCAAGTTATTAATTCACGAGAAAGCAGTTTTCATTTACGTTCAGCAGTTTGTCGTTGCCCACTGAACGGTCACCTCTCAGCACCACTGTCAGTCTTTTAATCAGGTTGCAGCCAGTGCTGTTAGCATGTCGACTCCCCGTTGATTACTGAAGAATGAGACGAAGTACGTGTGGGGATGTCCCTAGTTCAGTGATGTCAATTCCTTCATTCATTCTCTATTAGCGACATATTGAATGTTACACAAGCCACGTTTATTTTACTGAGTATTTTTTCCCCAAGTATAAACAATTTTTAACCGGAGGTCACAGGTCTAAGGAAGATTAGTAAAGTAAAGGACTTTTTTCCAAGCTTTCATGCGTATAGGGCTTATAGAATTAGACAAACATTTTTTGAGACCAATCAGCACATTGCTGGTAAAATGGTCAGCATCACGCCGGCCGCCTTCACTTCCCAGAACTGCACTTGGTACCCACTAAAGGCTGGGCCGACCTGGGAGTCTGGGTCATTTTAAAAAAATAGTTAGGACCAGAATCCACGGCCTTTCGATTGGCAGGTAAGTGTCTAGCCGCTACATTATGGCGACTTGTCAAAGAAGATTAGGGCTAAGGAAACTATTGTGGACAGACGAGCATTAAAACCAGATATGGTTAAAATTATATGACTTTTCATTACCTTTATTATTGAGTGTGGTTTTGCGCCCCATTTGCGGGGAAAGAAGAACTGACTCACTCACCGTAACAAGTGTGTCGTAGCAAGCGACTAATTGCGGATTTTTTTCTTCCAAGTCTTTGAGAGAGAGAGAGAGAGAGGGGGGAGGGAGGGGGGAGGAAAGAGGTGAGAGAGATAGAGCTGATCATCGTATTCGTCGACAGTCTTTACTCTTACTATCATCATTATCACCATCATCATCATCAGTCAGTGGTTCTTTTCGAGGAAGAAAGGCTTAATAAAGTCGGTCAGCCGACCCACCCTCTGGTCATCTCGCATTTAGGGGCTGAGTGTTCTCGAGGCATAGTGTCCGCCTCGAGTGCTAAAGGTTACGGGTTTAAACTCTGGAAAAGGCTGGCATTTTTTAACGTTGACTTGGACTTCTAGTATTTCCCCGTGGTCCCTGGATCGTGAGATCGGACGGCCGTGTGTCATATATTTTGTGCTGATTACCTCACTTCGCATGTTAAAAGTTAGTTGCGTAACCTTTACCGGCCGTTGCAGAACTAACCCGAGCATATTTTGTATGTTGTAGTTTTTCTAGGCACAGTAGTTTGTCGTTGCCCAATGAACGGTCAGCTCTCGGTACCACTGTCGAACCAAGGCAAGACAAATTGTCTGCAGCTGGAGTCAGTGTTTTCATTCATTATTAGTTTTTTGCACCACACATTTGATCAAATAGAGCCTACATCACATCCGATTTATCACACAGTAGCTTATCATCCAGAGGAGGGGTAGCAGCCTATCTATTGGTTTGCTCATTAACTAACACACCTGAATTTGCTGAACAGAAAATCTACAATACGCTTTTGATCTGGGTCTTTCAAGTGACGCAAGTTACTGGTGCCATTGGTATTTGAACTCTCCGATTGTATTTGATGGGAAAGGAGCGCTTATGTCCCGAATACTAAGATCTCGATTCTTGTTTTAACATCCAACATTCAAGGGACTTACGTCAATCTGATGGCAGGACACCAGTTTCAATTTCCCGAAGCATGCTCTGTGAGTCTCTTATAATCACTACGTGTTGGGTAGTGCTGTTGTCAAGCTATCGTGATGCTAGCACTGCCGTTCCCCCCCCCCCTCCCCACCCCACCTCTACCCCTTTTTCGCTTTTTTTTTTCTCCATTAAGGTTTTGGGTGTAGTTACGTTTTACGAGAGATTCTCTGTTTTCAAGCAGTGTCTGTCCACATGTGCAATAAAACTCCACCTACTCTTCTTACTTCTCACCACAGACCCCACCTGTAGATAAAGTAAATGTTCATTGATTAGCTCTTAGACTTCTACACAGCTCATACATATCAAGCGCCACGACTGATTGTAAAAAAAATTATAGCAGAAGGAGGGACAAGGGCCGACCAACACAAAGATGGGCACAGGATATAAGTGACTCAATGAGTATGAAAGTACATAAGGCGGGTGAACTGGCGAGAGACTGCGTTTCTTTCAGGCAGACTGTGATAAGAGCGACGTTCTGCAAAGGACCTGCTACATGATGATGATGATGAGCTCTTACATTGCTGACTCTGTTTTACCAGCTATCCATTCCCGGCACCCTCGGTCCAAGGTAACTATCATTCTGTAAAGTCAAGTTTTCATGGGCGGCACGGTATCCCATTCTTCACCACGTTCTATCTTGTCAGTGGTACAAACAGTTTTGATCATAGCTTCTTCCGGTGCCATCCAAGAGGCGCTTGCTTTTGAGTTTGTTTTTTCCGAAGAGTTGTTTTTATCACATTCAGTGCCAGTAAGCTTTGGCTATCCACTGATCAAGCACTTAAGATCATTGTTCTTTTCCTGTCCCATCCATGTGGCCAAACAATCCAGCTATGAATCATTTTCCCTTCTAATGGTCTCTCCTGATCAATATTGCCAGTTGAAAATAAGATCCGTTTCTTATAAGAGGTTCCCTAAACGCTGACATCCCACGTTACATTTTCAAATTGACTAAAAAGGTTTCGTATATTTTCAAGGCAGAAAATTGCCGACTGTTAATTTCCTATGTGGCTAATCTGTTCTCTTCGGGCGCGCTCCCAATACCTTCCCTCCCCCACCCTCTTACAAATTAATTTCTAGAATGCTTCATTGCGTTGTACTCTTTATTGGGTTTGTGCAACGAAATAATATAGGCTTGAAAGAAGTGAATTGTCTGTTTTACGAGATTAATAACGCCAATAGCAAAATCCTCTGATTTGATGACTAATTATCGTCAGTTATCATCATCATCATTTTCATGAATTTCCACATCTGCCATTAAACGTTGTGGAGATAAAAAGCGTGCGATCCATTGGCAGCATTATTTGTTGTCATTCCTTGTTTATGTAGTAGCTCTTTAATTATTAAATAGTAATCGAAGCAAATAAAGTCGTACTCTTTATTTTTATTTTTTTTTTTTTTTTTTTTTTGGAACAGAAATAACGAACTTTATTTACAAAAGGTTGAGAATTGGACAGATTATGTCACGTTAATAGACTGCACGACATATTGAGCGCAGACATAGTGATTAATGAAAAAAACATTAAAGAAATTAGATGGAGTTGTTTTTTTAGTAAACTACTCTATGCTCAGTCGAACACGTATTCATGGCAGTGATTTTAGATTGTCTTTCAGTTACAGTACTGTTGACTGAGTGATGTTTAGCTGCACCAGGACCGCACACCGACGGACAAAAACCATGTGACTTAAAGTGCCAACAATAGAATGAGAAAACCTGTGCACATGTAACACAAACCCCGTTCAATCGTTATGTTGTATTAGCGCTCCCGAGAACAACTAAGTTAATGCTTTCCAAAAAACAGAAATGTGCGTTCCATACTGGACCGGAGCTTGGATAACAGTATGGTTGTCATCTGGCAGTTCCTGTGTGCATGAAACGGCCAGATTGAGCTGACAGCAAATGCATCGATAGTATTTAATCGGATGGCCGTTGTAAGGCATATCGAGCTCCGGATTTTAGGGAGTGTATCAGCAAAGCACCGGTAATGTTTTCTGTAGAACAATCAAATGTTTAATTATCAAAGTATATTTAGGCTTATACATCCCAGTATGCTTTAACATACTTATGCTTCATAGACTATACAAAAGCATTGGGTTGTGTGAAGCATGAAGAAGTAATCACACTGTTAGAAAAATTAAACATTGATGGGAAAGTTCTATGAATAATAAAGAATATGTATTGGCAGCAAACAGCAGCTATAGGAATTACCAACTGTTAGGTACATTTCAAAGCATAAAGAGGTGCATACGACAAGGATGTGTACTGTCACCGGATTTGTTTTCAATATACAGTGAATAAATAATGAGATCTTTAATTGATATGCCCGAAATTGTGGTTGGTGTGCACAATATAAACAATTTACGTTATGGTGATGACACAGTCTTGATAACAACAAGTCAGAAAGGACTCAACTTTACTAAACTCAGCTCTCATTCTTACGATTATTGTTACCATCATCTCCATCATAATAATCAAAATAGACATCATATCATCAAGTCGCCACGCCGTGGTCATTATTATTCTCACCATCATCTTTACATTACCTTCCTAATCATCTATCATCATAGCCACCCTCTTCTTCTGCTTCTCCTCCACAAACTTATGCATACAGTGAACATCAAGAACAACTTGCTCGTAAATAGCATCCTATATATATATATCAAGCGCCATGGTGGTCTAGAGAAAACAGTGAGGGAGGATGCAGTGTCCAGAAAACAATGGAGTGGCCTACCTCCGTAGTTGTGTAGACAGGACATTGATGATGAATTGGCGATGCAAGCACATAGGGCTGGAGAAAGAGAGACTTTTAGGCATTCCGTAAAGAGCGCGACATTCTGTAACGAACATGCCGATTAATGAATTCGTTTTCATACTTCTACGCGTTGACCAGCTGCAAACTCTGATAGAAAGTTCTGGTTGTTTGTCCACTTCTGACTGCAGCCCTGTTCCAGAACTTAAGTTTTGAGTGTGCATTCGTTTGACAGATCTGACACATCTGTGTGCAGACTGTTGGTGCCTCTCAGGCAGATTCATTCCGACTTCAAAGGAAGCTCTCAATTAGTCAACTATAACGACATGATTTTTGGCAGTCAGTCGGGTCTATTCTTGTTGTTTTACCTATAATAGAGCCCCAGAACCCACACGGGGGATTAACGAATTGTTTATGAGTCCCCCCCCCCCCCTTTTCAACTCCCCATTTCCGATGAAACTGGTAAACAGTTAAATGCGGCACATTTATTCAAAGCTTTCCTCACCTTATTTCTCCATGATGGTTCATATGTGGGTCTCGCAAATTAGCCGTGCATTTCTTCTGGGGAAGACTTCGTTTTTCTCTTGCGAAGACAGTAGACCAGGGACAGTGCAAAAACAGCCGGTACGATCACAAAACCAACCAGCCCAAAGCTTGATTTTTCTGTGACAACTTTTGGAAGTAGATCAATTGTTATGATAAACTGATTTTGCTGATAGCCTTTTAAAGAGGAAGGGCTGTGGTGTAGCGGCTTGACGCTTAGTAGGGGATTCTAAAGTCACCATCACCACTTGGTGGTGAACTGATGTAAAACAAGCTGGATGTTGTGAGGGCCCTTTGGGAGCAAGTGAACAGTGCAGAGGCACAGATTGATCATTACGGTATGAGGAGAATGACACTACTAGGAGTTACAAGGGGACATGGCCGACGCTCGAAACTCAGGGGAAATGCAAGACGGATATACAAACAGACAGTGACTGGCACCATCGGAATTTAAACTCCTTGCTTGCTGCTGAAGATTGAGACGGAGCGCTTCTGGGGTGTCCCGAGTGTTGTGATGTCGATTCTTAATTCAACATTAAACCGCACGCTGCCCGTGTTTACCCTTCATGGGACAACCCCCAAGAAAGATGTCAATGTCATTGCAGAGAACTAGTTAAAAAAAAAAAAAGTAAAGTTCCCTTTTCACGCCTTTCGGCGCATCGGGCATATGGGCAGAGCGTCCCATATTTTTACAGACCATCAGCACTCTGTTGGTAATGTGGTTAGCATTACGCCGGCTGTCTTTACTTTCCCAGGACAGCCCATCCTGGTACCCATATTAGGCTGGGTCGACCTGTTACGTCCCATACCACGACAAAAATCCACGCAGCCTGCAGTGGGTTTCGATCGCGGTATGCTGGCTTACGAGTCGGACTCGCAACGCCTTAGCTACGGACGCCGCTAGAGAAATAGAACACCCCAACAAAGCCAAACAATCCGTAATAGCAGAGCATGGAACGACCGAACAATGTGACATTGTCGATAACTCCTGAGGAAAAAAGCAGAAGCAAATCTATGTGGACAGAAATGTTTGTAAAAGCCAAACCTGCTGAGCCTCGACCAGGTCGAAGTTGGGAAAAGAGCTAGCAAAACAAAAAAGTGATCTTTCCCTCCCAGCAAAAATATATACTCCTCCTCCCTTCTCCTCACCTTCTTAGCAGGCACTCAACTCTTCTCAGGATAATCAAAGTAGAGAAGTAAATTGAAGATCCCTTTTCACGCCTGTAGAAGCATCAGGCATTTGCGAAATCCATCTTTATTTATTTGCGGGAACTAGGTGGGAAATGTGGTCATCACTCCGCCAGCCGTCTTTACTTTCCGAGGACATACATCCTGATACCCATTTTATGCAGGGTCGACCTGCGACGCCCCCATACCATGTAATAAATCCACGAGGCTAGCAGTGGGTTTCGATCGCGGTGCGCTGGAATTACGACTTGGGCTCGCAACGTCTAAGCCACGGACGCGGCCGGATAATGAAAGTGAAGTTACATTTTTTTTTTTTTTTAAATCTTTCTGCTTTCTCAGAGGTCCCGGGTAGTTAGCACCCTTTGGATATTTTTTCCAGGTCACGCCGGTGTGTTGGGAAATGAGCAGGCGGATAGACTGGCCGGTTATGAACCACTTGGTGGTTAACTGATATATGACAAGCTGGATGTTGTGAGGACCCTTTGGGAGATGGTGAACAGAGTCGAGAAACAGATAGATCATTACGGTCGGAGGAGAATGACACTACGGGGAGTTACAAGGGGATCTGGCCGACGCTCGAAACTCGGGGGAGGGGCGAGACGGATATGCAATCAGACTGTTACCGGTACCATCAGAATTTTAACTCTGCGCTTGCTGCTGAATATGGGAACGGGGCGCTTATGAGAGTGTCCCGAGTGCTCTGATATCGATTCTTAATTCAACATTCAATCCTTCTGCTTTTGTATTTATATGTTTTAGTATAAGTAAAAAGTACAGTAAAGTAAAGGACCCTTCTTCACACCTTTGAGCATATAGGGCATATAGGGCTAGACCAATATTTTTAAAGACCAAAAGGCACAAGATGGGTGATGTGGTCAGCATCACACCGGCCGCCTCTACTTCCCGGGACTACACCCGATATCCTCTCAAGGTTGGGTCGACCTGCAAGCCAAGGTCAATTTTGAAAAAAAGTTCGGCTCCTCCAGAGAGCGAACCCACGACCTTCCGATCCGTGGCGAACGTCCAGCCGCACCACCATGGACGATCCCGTTTTAGTATAAGGTTAGTTGCGTATCTTTTACAGAACGTTGCAGAACCAACCCCATCAGCCCCTGGCTGTTGTGTGGTTTCACTAGGCAAATTTACGTCCAGTAGTTTCGTTTTAGTATAAGACAGTATATAAATTATTTTATTCAATTTCATTAAAGTATATTATGTCAATAACAACGAGGTTTGTTTTTTCACGAAACGGATTAATCATTTCCCCCTGTATTTCTCTTGATAAAATTCGCTTGGGCTATAGCTTGTTTCGTTTACATTTTGTCTAGTATGCATCTTGTTTGGTATGCATCTTATTTGGTATACCTCTCGTTTGGCATTTATCTTGTTTTGTATACTTCTTGTTAGGTATACATTTTGTTTGGTATACATTTTGTTTGCTATGCCTCTTGTTTGGCATTTATCTTGTTTTGTATACTTCTTGTTAGGTATACATCTTGTTTCGTATACATTTAGTTTGGCGTGCCTCTAGTTCGGTATACGTCCAAGCATCTGGAATGGATTCAGTGCGTATACTAAGGTACTAGAGTAGAGCCAAAGTGTTAAGACGACGTTCATTGCTCTTGCAACACCACAACCACATGACTATAGAATTTAACACACACAGACATGCCCGGCTCGCTAGCGTAGTCGGCTAAACCGGATTGCGCGATAACCGGGTGACGAACTCCTTGTGGTCTGGGTTCACGCCCGAGGGTAGGCAGAAAAGCCCCATTTCTCCCAGATTTACAATATTTATCATGGAATCAAGGCAAGGCAAAGGGTTGCGATATCCATAATACCGAGCCTAAGGGTTAACAACTCATGGCTTCTGGATAATAAACACACACACACACACACACACACACACACTTTTTTCAAAATGGCCTTGGCTCCCAGGTCGACCCAGCCTTGAGTGGGTACCCGGTGCAGTTTCGAGAAGTAGAGGCGGCCGGCTTGATGCTGACAAAATCACCCATCTTCTGCCGATTGGTCTATGAAAATATAGTTCTAGCCGTATTTGCCCTATACTCCTAAAGCCATGGAAAATTATCCTTTACCTACCTTTACTTACATACACACACACACACACACACATATATATATATATATATATATATATATATATATATATATACACACACACACACACACACACAACTATTAACTGTGTAAAAGTGTGGAAAAAAATAAAGAAGAAACTCACGCACGAACGCCCTGACACATAGCGGTTCAGAAAAGCCCTTTCGACATCCGCCTAAGCAGTGTCCAGTAACGTGGTGACAGGTGCTATCCGTGTCATTGCCCGGTAAACAGTTAACACTGCACTCAGATTCACAGTCCTTACCAAAGTACCCAGCATCACAGTCTGCAAGATTATCAGAGACAGCAGCTTGAGAATTGTGATACTGTGATGGACATTTATTAGGGGCCACCACTGAGTAGCGGCTAGACGATAGTGGGTTTCGGTCTTGACGTGTCAGAATGTTTTTTTTTGTTTTGTTTTGTTATGACCTTGGCTCCTAGATCGACATTGCAAAAATGATTACACACAAGATATAATAGTTCTGTGGCGGGGGGCTGCGTGGTCTCGAGGCACGGTGTCCGCCTTGAGTGCTAGAGGTCTCGGGTTTAAGCCCCTGGTGAAGGCTGGAATTTTTTCACCTGGATTTTCAGTAATTTCCTCTGGTCTCTGATCAGTAAGACTGGTTAAAAATCCCCTGGCATTTCGAAATCGAAAAGAGTAGGCTAACGGCGCTGCCATGGCAAAAATTTGCAGCAAAAAATCTACGTAACTTTTTTCAGGATCCTTGCCGGTTTGCGCTGAGATTCTTTAGACTCAGGTTTGAGTAAGAAGAAGAACGGAGCACTTATGGGTTACACCCATGTGCCATGACTTTGATCCGTTGGATAAACAAAAATAGTTAGGTGATTCTAGCCACATGAAAGCTTGTGTCACCGTCATCAACGCCATCGCCACAATGCTAGTTGTTCTACAGAAGGTAGCGCTGGCTTCTTGGACTGCTCTGCCTTCTGAACGAGCTGTAAACGCCCACGTACTCTTATATACTTTTGTAACGGACCCATCTGTGTAGATCAGCACATCTGTCTCGTCTGACTTATTTTTGATAATCGCACATACCTGTGCGTTGACAGCAAAGGGATTATGTACCTGAAAACTATGATCAAGAGTGACCACACAGGAGAATGTGCTTTATAGGTACCTATGTATAGGTGGTAAAAAAAAAAAAACCATGTCCTAAGTGTCTATTACATGTGCAATTGACGTTGACTCACTGAGACTTATACCAGGTCTTCTATAAGTCTCTTGTTTTAAATAATGAAAACGTCATAAGAGTTATGTAGTCAGAAATATCCCTGTGGATGGACTAAATTTACAGGAAACTGCAGAAACAATTGAAGAGTGAGAAGGCGGAGATAGATCACTACAGTCTGAGGAGAATGGCGCTGCGAGGACTTACAGGGGATCTGACTGACGCTCAACACATACTAGAAGGATGAGACGGATATACAATCAGACGGTTACTGGCACCATCGGAATTGGTCTCTCCGCTTGCTGCTGAAGATGGGTACTAAGCACTTATGGAAGTGCCCAGAGTGCTGTTATGTCGCTTCTCAATTCAACATTGAACATTTAACATTCAGGAAACTGCAGATCTCAACGAAATATTCACTTTCCGCAGTGTGCATCTTAAGACAAGATGTTTCTTGCAGACGTTTACCATTTCTTTTAAAGATTTTCTTCTTCTTTGTCCGCAGACTAAGCCTATGCGGAGAATCCTGGTTGGTCGTCCATTAAACTTTAGCTTCATGGCAGGGTCTGAGCTTTGAGTATACATCTGTTTTACTGAGCTTTCTGTGTGCAGTTGGTTGTTCCTAGCTGCCCAGGCAGATGCACTTCGACTATAAAGGAAACCCCTAATCAGTCGACAACATGCTTGTTGTGAAGGCAGTGGGTCTATTCTTGTTTTAACCCTAACGGTGCTCTAGAACGCAGACAGGGATTTTCAAGATTCAGAATTTGGAGAAGGAGGAGGAGACGAACGCAAACATTGACGGATGTGAAAGGACAAGAAGAGTGAAAGGAGGGTAGAGGGGTGGGGGTGAAAGCGAAATTAAAACAACATACGTGTGTTGCATAAGGCGCCCATGTATCCTTCATCGCAGCCCTGCAGACAGTGCCCACTCTTCAGTTCACAGGTCGCTGACTCTATGTTACCTCTGGCACAGAACTGGCTACACTGGTGATCGCAGGCAGGATGGTAGGTATCGTTTAAACATTCTGTTTGATCAGACAGTCACTGGACATATCATCAGGTAATCGACATATATGTGACGCCATTTTGATGAATATAGTTTGGTAAAGAAAAATACAATGTCGCCACTTGTCGAAAAATGTCGTAAGCTGGTCGTGGGTTTTCTTTTTTAAAAAACAAAAAAAAGGGAAACATCAATCTATCTGGTGTTTTAACAAAATAAGAACATGTCTTTAATTTCAGCCAAAGCGTGTGAACCTAAAACTTTAAGAAGTATTCATCAATATTAAAATCCCAGTTGGTTGTATCTTTATGTTTACAAATTACCAATAAAGCAATTAATAGAAGACTTTGATTAAAATCAATCAAACATTTCATTAAATGCAACAGGTAAAATATATGACTATCTGACAAAACAACCTTTGTACTATTTACTGCAGAAAGCCACTATGCAGAGCAATAATAAACACAGACCACGTGGAATGCAAAGGTAAAAAAAAAAAGGATCGACTATACCAAAAACAGCCTTGAAGAAATGAAGGTCAGCTTTTGCAACGCATTAAAATGAGCACCTTCAGCATATAGACCCACTACAAACTGTTGAATGAAGGAGTATCATACACTACAATGGTACTTCTTCTTCTTCTTCTTCTCCTTCTTCTTCTTCTCCTTCTTCTTCTTCTTCTTCTCCTTCTTCTTCTTCTTCTTCTTCTTCTTCTTCTTCTTCTTCTTCTTCTTCTTCTTCTTCTTTCTTCTTCTTCTTCTTCTTCTTCTTCTTCTTCTTCTTCTTCTTCTTCTTCTTCTTCTTCTTCTTCTTCTTCTTCTTCTTCTTCTTCTTCTTCTTCTTCTTCTTCTTCTTCTTCTTCTTCTTCTTCTTCTTCTTCTTCTTCTTCTTCTTCAGCGGATAGCTCTGGACTTTGTCTGTACTTTGGTTCTGGACTTCGGCTTGGTGCCAGAGCCTGAGTTTTAATTGTACATTCGTTTTACCAGCTTACTTGTCTGCATTTGGCTGTTCCTGGCTGTTCAGTCAGATGTTCTCCGACTTCGAAGCAAGCTCTAATTCGTCGACAGCTAAGACATTCTTATGGGAAGGCATTTGGTCTTTTCCTGTTTCCCCACAACGGGACCCCTGAACCCATGAGGGGAAGATATACTGGTGTTGAAGACGAGCTTCGTTCCTCCTCTTTTCTTATTCACAAACGTGGGTGTGGTAGTTGAAAGTAGTAATATTACGTCACTTTCGTGGTTAAAGAGTGATGCCAGCATAGTCCCAAAAAACATTTAAATATATAGTATGTACATTTAAATTGGTGATTGGCACCATCTAGCTTGCTTGAGTTGAGAAAGGGACAAAGGTTCCAAGAAGTAACACCTAGTCAAGCTTCCGTAATGCGGATGACTACATAACACAGAATTTGACTCGCGACCAAAATAGCAGCCACTTTTTTCTGTTAAACCTTGGAGTTTGCAAGAAGTTAGGCATTCTTGTCCCCCGCGTTGAGTACATGACGTAAAAGTTTTTTTTTTTTTTTTTTTTAATTTACCTTTAGTATATACTTTGAAGTGTACTACTGTATGTGACTTAAGTAATTAATCTATGTTGGCAACCATAATTTAAAATTAGACTGTTCCGAAATGGACTGGACTTGGTCTGTCTTATTTTTACGACCAGCCATTTTTAGTGGTTACAAAATGTTTGGAACATTGCATCAGAGCTCTAGCAAAAACCTTTACATTGCAATAATAGACCATTCAGAGGAAGGGATAGATCTCTATTTTAGTACTTAATCGGAAGAAAACCACCCGAGGAGTAGTCCTCTTTTCACCATTTTTCATGTGTTTCACTATCAATACCTGTTAAGCCTAATTATGTTTGTATTATGTACATACATTGATATCATAATATCTGATGGTATATTTTATCTTGTTCTCTTAGCCTGAGGACTCTAACACTGCTTCTACCTGTGCTGAGTTGAGTCAAGAATTGGGATATTCCTATAGGCGATCTGTTCTCACATTCAGCAGCCAGTGCACAATTGTAATAATGATGTTACTAGTCGTAGTCCTATTATATGTCCTTTTTGCCTCTCCTCTGAGCGCAGTGAGCCAGCAAGACCTACTGGTCCCACCAAGGTACATCATTCTCATTACGTCATAATAATCCAGTTTTTCTTTCGAATTTGACCTCATCTGCCTAGTCATGTATCAGTTCACCAACAAGTGGTGCAAATCCAGCTAATCTGTCTCTATGTTCATTTCCCACCACGCTGGCATGTCCTGGAGAAATGATCCAAAGTGTAATTACTAGTAAAGCTTGTCACTCTGCTTGAAACGACCCTGTCTTCACCTTTCTAAACATGCTTTTGGAGTCTGTTACAATTACGACATGATTATGCACCTGGTTCTCTAGCCACAGGAGAGCTGCAGTGACCGCGTCCCCCTCCATTCTCATGCTAGATGTTGTGGTATCACATGTCAGGGTGTTTTGCATTACAGATTTGTCATTGGCTTTCGCTACGAAACCTCAGAAACTTCTCTTCCCTGTCAACACACATTCATCTTTACAGTCAATCAGATGATATGGACGAGAATTGTCGTGAATCAACTACTTCCACATCCGTAGCCCCCGAGGGCCACTCTCTGCACTCCCGGCCTATCTATATATATAAAAATCAATGATTGTGTGTTTGTTTGCCCCCTATAGACTCGGAAACTACTGAACCGATTTAGCTGAAATTTTCAGGATATGTTTGTTTTGATACCGGATGTTAAACCATCATGGTTTGAAATTCAACCTGTCACTGTTAGAGATAGGTGACCACAATTTAAGCCATAATATTCGAAACTAATATTTATATTTTTAGTGATTTCTTATTATAGCCACGTTAGTAATTGAGCATGCGCCGTTCAGCCAACGCCCCCTCTAATACATAGAGTAGGTCGTGGTACAACAAACAAGACTATTTCTATATCTATGCAGGCAATGATTGCCACAATAACTATATTAGACACGATTTCTATTTTCTGTTTTTTTTTCAAACATCCTTCGATGAGTTGAAAAGTAGCCGATGGATCGGTAGGGAAAAAAAGGGGGGGGGCATCAGGGACTATCTTCGACGTCTGCGCATAAATTGACTGCGACATTAACCGTGTTAGACACGTGCGATTTCTTTTGTTGTGCTGTTTCATTAATATATTTGGAATATCTGTCTATGAAAAAACAATTGCCTGCTGTTTTGAGTTGTGTATAATCAGGACACTGCAGTCGGGACACACATCTAAAATAGTTATGTTCTTTTTTCGTTATCCGATCGAGTGGTTGCTTGGTCGAATGGTTAGAACACTCGGCTCTTGAAAGGAAGACCAGGGTTCGAATCCGCAGTAGTTTCTTTATTTTTTATTTTTTACTTAGGGCTAAAATAAAATCCTTACCTGCACTGTCGTGGCGACAGCACTAGCCATATGGCCCTTAATGAAATATATTTAAAAAAAAAAAAAAAAAACAAGGACAGGTTTGTGGGTAAACCAGTTGATAATTAAATTTGACCATTTCACATGATTTCATTTTAAACTTTTCGATTGCATGGTTACGCTGAAATTTCATAGCTTTCCATTTATTTTTATTTAGATTTAATTATTTCATCTGCGTTGGAATTTTAAGCTGTGCTGTTTACCATAGCGTTCATTTCTTAATTATGGTGTATTTTTCCTGTTTTTATTGCTTTTCAATTGGTTTTTTTCCCCTCTCAACTACTTCGATGAGGGAAAGAGTAGTCGGTGAATTTTTTTTTTTTTTTGGGGGGGGGGGGGGCGGGGGGGGGGGGGGGGGCAAACTGATTACTGAGAGAGCTTTAAGTCACAGTAACTGCTTTACCCACTCAAAGTAGCAGCAGCAGTAGTAGTTGTGGTTTGGCGGTTACACCGTAGTGCTCTCATGTGAAGACCGCAGGTAAGGTTATGGCATTCTTCTGCCTGGGAGCGAAATCATACATCCTAACCTGACCAGTGCGTGGCGACAGCACTAGCCATGCGGCGCCAAATCTTCTGGCTCACGACTCCCTGTCTACTCCGATGGTAAAACAGATAGCAGTGACATTATTTTAGCTACTGTGGTGGTGGTTGTGGTAGTAGTTGTACTGGTACTTGAAGGATGATGCGGTAAATATTACATTAGCCCCATTCACTACCTATTACAATTCCTGCTCCCAACTTAGTCCGGATGGACAGGGATGTCAATGTCAGTTACAACAAAAAGAATATCGCCAGGTGATGATTTTTCAATCCTTCGAAGAGGGAGAGAGCAGTAGTCGGTGGAAGAGGGGAGGGGAGAGGGTAATGACTGAAATTTAAGAGAACTTGAAGAGCTTTACACGGGATTTTTAAGTTCTCATTACTTACTTAAATTGTTTATATTTTACTAACGCTACCTTCACTATTCTAATTTTTGTACATCTTACTTTGTTATTTACAAGTACAGTAGTAGCTTTACTTACGTCTCCTATAAAAGTACAAACAGCTTTAGCATGTGATAACCAAATAACCACTTTTGTTACTGTGCTAATAGCACCATTTAAACGACCACTAATATAAAGACACAATTATATGGTGCGTGTTCTAAAGTTGGAAAACCAGACTATCTCTATATAAATGTGCAGAGAATGATTGCGACATTAACTATATTAGACAGGTGCGATTTCCATTGTCTTTCTTTTCCAAAAACCCTTGATGAGGGAGAGGGTAGTAGGTGGATTTAGTTGTGGGGGTGGGGATGTGGAGTGGGGATCAAAGACTATCTCTATATCTGAGCAGACAATGTTTGTATTAGACACGTGCGATTTCTATTTTCTTTCATTTCCATTTAGCCAAACTATGCCACAGCAACGCGTGGACGGGTACAGCTAGTATTCTATAAACAAGACCGCACTCGGTGACTGATGTCAACATAACGCCCGTCGCGTTTACTTCTTATGAATTTTTCTCGAACCCATTCATGGTCATTTAAAAAAAAAAATAACCAGCTCAATTAGGACCCGAACCCACGATCTTCCGATTCACAGGCGTGCATCTAGCCGCTACACCACGGCAGCTCCCACTCGTTGAGTACCAGCCAGAAATTACTTTAGCTATTTCTGATTTGAGAACTCCTAGCGTATAGCAGAGACTGTATGGGTCCCACGACATTACGGTCATAACAGTATGAGATAGAAGGCACCTAACTGACACGCATGATATCCTGGGTTAATGTAACAAGAGTGTGCGATAGAAGAAAGTGAGAAACGTGAGCTTTGCAGGGACTTAACAAAGAACGTGTGGACTTGAATGAAGTTAAATGATAGAAAAGAACGTGTGTTTGCGACCGAATTTCGCTCAGCACTGAATGAGTACGTAAAAAATGGCAGAATCTGATGATAAACAAAATCAAACAAACAATCAAACATAAAGGTTACTTTTATTAAATATGTACCTACAAATTACATGAATATTGACTTGTAAAACTCATGCCGTCAAACTTTAACACATACCTCCAAAAATTGATGTAAAGATCAACGCGAATTTGCGCACGTGGTCTTAGATTTTCATATCCTTATTCTTCTATAATTTATAACTGCTTAGATCCTGCTGTTTTCTTAAAAGCAAGCAAATGTCTGAATTGCTTTGATGGCTTATTTCCCACTCAGTGAAGAATCCAGAAATTACACGAGACTTATGCTGTAGATGGCCACCTAAGAGGAAAACACATAAATATAACACGAGTGCAATACGATGCCTCAAATTCTTCTTTCTAAATTCTCTCACGGTATTGTAAGCAGGCTACCTGGTTGTTTTAAATCGGTGTCTGTGTTTTCATATCTCGGAAAGTAGATCATGTAAAAACTATATGTGTGTTTACATTTTTAAAAAAAACCCACAAATACACGGACATACATATTAGCAGGCTGCATGCTTAGTTTCAACAACTTAGAAAACAAGGTTAAATGGTTACATATTTTTAAATTTCTCCAGGACTTTTGGAACGCACTATAGTATACAAGACAACTTCAGTGGTATATATTAAATTAACTGTTAGATTTGATAAACAGCATCAGAACCCTTGTGATGCTTCTGTTGTGTTAGCATGTGTTAAACTGACAGCAAAATGAAGGAGCTGGATGCCGCAAGCCCATTTAAGTACACTGTGGATCAGAGATGGGAGATGTCGCCATTTGATTGGCCTCATTAAGTGAGGGTTCACTGTGTATTTACTTTAAACTAACTATATAGTTTGAAAACCTTTAGGACCACAGAAACATGATAAATGGATTAATATTTTTTGACTGGTACATTACTGATTACCTCATGCTATGAGCATTATTTTGCTCACCGTTTCCAGTTACTGTCTTGTCTTTGATATCTTTTCATGGTAATGTTGAGATGGAATAGAGACAACAATTAACAAGACTACGACGACGTGCAAAATGGTTCAGGGATCTGAGAAAGAGATACAGCGACAGAACGATATGGTGGTGGTGGCCACCTTGTACCACAATATAAGGAGGTGGGCTCTCAAGCGACTAATCGACAAGGAAATACAAGACCATTTACAAAAAGAAAATCCAAAATTTACTCAACACCATGGTTGAGCAACTAGTATCTAGACACAACCCTAAGACAGTGGCTGTAGTGACAACCGATGGGGATTATATCACAGATACATTTATGTCCGACAAGAGGCCACAAAGACCAGAGCAATGTGCCATGTTCACGGTGCCAGAATGTCTTGCATTCCAGAACAACTTGTCTCAGCAAACAGGAGATAAGCAAATATTGTTCAAAGCCTCATGTTAACAAAGAGTGTTTCCTGGCTAAGACAGACAGCGATTTCCGGAAGACCAACACAAATAGTTATTGCGCAAATGGCTTAGCACCACTTGCGGCTAAATACATGGGATACCTATATCTACAACAGCGCAGAGATACAATAAAAAAAAAAAGTCATCAAAGAAAATACCATATGAAGAATACCACAAAATATACAAGGCATATACGAGTGACAACTTGCTGGGCACGTCAAGAGAACCTTGCGAACTTCAGAACAAGATCAAGACAACAACTGAGCTGCTTCTCCTTATGCCACAGTGGAAACCACTGACATGTCACACGATGGGACAAACCACCTGACTTCAACAGAGCAACCACAATAGCAGATACATTATCAGAATGGAACAGAGGAAAGCATCAACAAGGGCCATCCACACGACTTGCAGAAAACCTGGCTCGACAGACATGGGAGCTACAACACTAAGAAACACACAGTAAAACAATAGCATGAACAGAAGCCATCATTACAACTGATGCTATTTAGGAGAAGCTAGCTCAGTAGGAAGTGGATGATTTTGGCTTATTCAAATTTATGATGATGATGATGAGGTGTTTGGGGATTCCATGCTCCGCATATTTAAAATACAGCTTTTTAAAATAGGGTCACATCTATGCCTTTTTAAAATATGTATTTTATTATTACGTGTGAAAAAACAACGTTCGTAATTGTAACATTATATATTGTCATCCAAAGTGGTTTTAAGAGCTTTTGTGCTACTAACACTGCAAAAACATTGCGCAGTTAATGTACACAGTTGCCTGGGATAAATGGCGAACATTAAATAAAGTAAAACACGAAAGGTGAGAAATAATATAGGACCACGGCTTTTACCAATAGTTATACAATAAAAATAAAAAAATGGTTCTTTTTGTGGGTTGCTGGGCCAAACTGTGGGGTCAAAGTGCATCTGCCTGGGAGACAAGGAACCAACAGTTTGTATACAAATGAGTAGGATATACCCAAACGGATGTGCATGCAGTACACATGTTCTGGAATGTTGAATTAATAGTCGACCTCGTAGCACTTCGGAAACACCCATTAGCGTTTCGTCTCCATCTTCAGCAGCAAAAGGATAGTTTCAGTTTTAATGGTACCAGTAACAGTCTGATTGTTCATCCGCCCTGCCTTTCCCTTGAGTTTTGGCCAGAACCCCTAGTAACTCCCTGCAGCATCATGCAGCGCTAGTGGGAGATGTCAAAGGTGCCAGAATGGATTTCCTTACTGATATTACAAAATGTGTACCGAATTGATGGAATTGAGGACTATCATTTTTTGCTCTGAGTGATACATAAAGGCACTCGAGGATGATGGTGACGACGATCATGTCGATGTTGATGGTAAGGCAATACTCCTAAATCACTGTACCTCCATACACCTCGACCTCGCATAGACACAGCGCTTTTGGAAAGAATCCAGCATCGATGGTCACACGGCTGACAATCTTTGGGGGGTGTAGAATTGTGTACACGTCCTGATGCACCGATGAACTGTCTGTGTAGGCAAACTGTACATGCCCGGACTGATCCACGCTCACCAAAGAGAAATTTCGGAGTAGATAACCATTGACTGCTCGCGAAGGACAAAATTCATTGTACGTATCACAGTATCAGTAGAAAAGCAGGGCAATCTTCACGTACACATCACAGTTTCAACATACAGGCATGGGTAATATTCACGAATACATCACAAGATAAACATACAGGCATGGATAATCTTCACGTAAATATCACAGTTTCAATATGCAGGCATGGTTAATCTTCACGTACACATCACAGTTTTAACATACAGGCATGGGTAATCCTTACGTACACATTACAGTTTCAACATACAGGCATGGATACTCCTTACTTACACATTACGGTTTCAACATACAGGCCTGGGTAATATTCACGTATACATAACAAGATAAACATACAGCCATGGGTAATCCTTACGTATACATCATGGTATCAATATAATGGCATAGACAATCTCCATGCACACATCACAGTATCAACAGAAAGGCCAGAAAAAAAAAATCTAGGACAATTAAAAGGCATTATAAAATATGCATGTACACATTACAGTATCAACATACAGGCAGGGGAAATCTTAATGGACAATAGAAAGAATGATACATTCTTTACGTACACATCAAGTATTGAAGAGAAAGGCAGGACCAATTTTTTATTTTTTTCATTTACACATCAACGTATTAACAGAAAGTCATATACGCATGACAGTATCAATAGAAAGCTATCAAGCATCTTATGTACACATCGCTGTGTCAATCTAAAGGAAACCCAATGTGGTTCTAAATGTTTGTATTTACCCCCAAAATAGGAAATCCTGAATTTTTTGAGAAAGTCCAATATTCTAGAGGTGGTATGGTTAGAGTTAGGGTTAGTCTGTGTCCCTAAGGGTATCGGAGCTGACAAAGATTCTAACCCTAACCATAATTTCAGCCCAAAGAACATTTGACTTTCCCGGGAACGCCATTATTGCCTTTGGTGTTTGGTTTTAGCAAGCCTGATAAGTCGCCTCGACGACTAGTTATTTTAATGGGGGGTGGGAGGACGGTAGCTGATCTTTTCAACTCTGTTAGATGTGATTGTTAATACAGGAGACAGTAGGCGGTGGATAGAAACGACTACTGAGGCCCAAGGATGGACTTGTAAGAAAAACAAATGATCTATCTCCCCCCCCCCCTCCCGTCGAATTGGGGCCCCTATTGCTCACAGGGGAAAATAGCCCGGCTCTCTAGAGTAGTTGGCTAAACCGGATTGCGTGGTGACCGGGTGACGAACTCCTTGTGGTCCGTGTTTACTCGCGGGGGTAGGCAGAAAAGCCACATTTCTCCCAGATTTACGGTAATTACAATGGAATCAAGGCCGAAAGGTTGCGATATCCATAATACCGAGCCTAAGGGTTAACGACTCATGGCTTCTGGATACTAAAACAAACAAACAAACACTGGGTAAAATAATCTTGTAAAATAACGAATTTGAATAAGATATCTATTTATTTAACAAACAAACAAACACACAATTGCACGTACCGCCTAGCCTATTGTAAATAACATATCTATTTATTCTTCTCGGTTGAGAGAAAGTGACACACCACTTTTCTGACATGCTGGAACTTTGAAGAGTATGCGCACAGCCTGTTCCCTGATGAAGTCGCCCGTTCGGCCTGCTGTCCACGGCTTTATCGGCAGTGAAGTTAAAACGGACATTGTTGATAAGTTCTGAATAAACAGAAGTCTGTCTAGCCTTTTCCCTCAGCGCCAGGTTACGACCTGTTGAAAATGTTCGGGAATAGCATTGGTTACAACAATTATTCGAAAGATCCTTATGTAAACATAGAGAAGTTGGTGATTTATTATTATCCTACCCCACAGGTTACGGGACAGTCTACTATTTCAAGCGGTGGCAGATAAGCTGCATGCAGTCGTGGGACCTCGGCTGCACGCAGTTGTGGGACAGGCTGCACTCTTTCGTGAGACGTAGGCGGGTTGGGTTTAGGTCCAGTTATAGATGTGTTGGGGTCATTAAAAGCATCAGAAAGCCGGAAAACCTAGTCTTACCACACTCTAAAATGTTGGACTGTCCTGTGACGTTATCTGGGAGTATGATATTAATAAAGAACCGAGAAGTTCGCTACAAATGCGAAGTCCATTGTTCATTGTTCATTGTTCATTTAAAGATGATCTCCATCGCACATCAGATATGACCAAAAGTGTCCCGATCTTTTCCTAAGTATGTCTCTAAGTATTTTTATGCTAATGACTTCCATTCTGTTCTAGTTGATGTAACGAGTGTTGGCTCCCAGTTTCATTGCTCTAGTTGGTACACCCAGGGTATGCAGTCTGTTCAGTAGAAAATCATCTTCTACAAAAGTAAAAGCCACACAGTGTTTAGTCTGTGGTATGGCATTCATGATGTCTCTCCTGTCCATAAATGGCCAGTTCCTGATAGTAGCAATACAAGCCTGAGTGTCGACCCTCTCATTGCCTTTGACACCAGCATACCATAGGGCACAAATTAAAGGAGATTTTGCGAAACGTTGAGAGCTGTATGAGATGAAGCCACTGTTTCCGTATATTTCCCAACTTGATCTTCTGCAGCATACTGACTGAGTCGCCGGAAAAGCATGCATTGGCGAATTCCTGAGTATTCAGCCTTTCTAGGACCTGTATGTCAGCCATGATCTCCAATGTCATGCTGCTGCTGGTAGAAGCAAAGGTGGGCGGACATCTTTTACTTCGCTGACCTCCAGCAAGCAAGATGCCGGCCGTACTTGCAGCACCCAAGTCCAACATTTCACCTCTAATTCGCTTTGCTAGATGGACGGCTCTTTTCACTGGAATCGTTTAAGGTGTCACCAGATACAATTATTTGTCCAGGCGTGAAGTGGAAATTCAGAAGCACGAGAAAGATTCGTGAGAAGCACAGAATTAAAATGAAACAGCTAAGAAAACAGAATGAAGAAGCGGAGATGCTTGCACCTGGTAAGGAAGCTGGTGTTGTAGTAGCAAAGTAAACAAGAAGATATGTGCTGTTTGATGTAGCATTGTTCTTTTGTAGATGTATCTAGAGTCTTCGAGACTGGCTTGTGATGTGGAATACTGTTTAACATTCAAATAAAAGGTGTATGTTTGTTCCTAGTAAAAAAAAAAAAAAAAATGCTCTTCGTTAATGTCTTTCCCTTCAGATAAATTTAAATTAACCTTTGACTATTGTGAATTTCAGCTATTAGATGACGAATGTATCGGTGGAGACGCTATGTTACATGTCAGGGTTAGTTGCGTAGCCTTTACAGCACGTTGCAGAACCAACCCTAACAGCCCCTGGCTGTTGTGTGGTTTTTCTAGGCAAATTTACGTCCAGTAGTTTGCCATTGCTTCGATGTTTTTTGAAGGGCACATCTAAACCCATCCGGTCTTAATTCAGTTGCCTTTAAAGCGGCCTTTGCTTGATTTTTGTAGTTATTTGGTGAGGTGTCTCTTGGTTAGTTAGTTAGTTAGTTAGTTAGTTAGTTAGTTAGTTAGTTAGTTAGTTAGTTAGTTAGTTAGTTAGTTAGTTAGTTAGTTAGTTAGTTGGGTTATCCTCATTGCACTCCGGACATGTCCATAGGTGCTCAGATCCTCCCCTCAGTATGAACCCCAACGTCCGATGGCTAATAGTATCAGTTCTATGTTGATTAACAAGTCTTCTGGCGTGTCTGGTGTGCGTCTCGTTTTTTGCTGTGCCGATCTTAATTCCCAAGTCTGCCATTCTGGCAAGTGATGTGGATTCATTGCCACCAAAGTCTCTATCCTTCCCATTTATCTGAGGGCATTGATAATATCAGCATGATCCATAGGCTGACCGTCGGTAGTGATAGCGGATCCAGCCAACCTGTCAGCTCTTTCATTTCAATCGACGCCTGCGTGTCCCGGAACAAAAATAAAGGTGACTCCACGCATAGTGGACTTTTGTAATGATTCAAGCCACTGTCTTCGCAATGAACCTGCCTGAACCCTCCGGAACATACTCATTGAATCACTGAATATACATACACGGGTGTATTTTTGTGTTTCAAGCCAGGCAAACGCTTGCGTCACTGCCATCACCTCCATCGTCGTGCTGCTGGTTGTCATGGAGAAGGCGCCGTTGGCTTCTTTGACTGTTCTGCCCACTGAGCGTGCTGTAAATGCCCATGCGCTTCTTCTTTTCCGTCTGTATAGATTATTGCATCTGCTTCGTCTGAATTTTCACCGATGAGAGCGTTGACCTCTGCATTAACAGCAACAGGATTCTCTTCTCTACATCGCCTGTTGAGTGTGACAATACAGGCAAATGTACAAATAAACGCCAGAGGCACAGGTATCCAATCTGCATCAGGTATGATGTCAGTTAGGCTGCATATTTGCCTAATAAAATCTTCTGCCCGACCTAGCCACGATTTCCCCCTCTTCAGTCTGTCGCCCTTTTCACTAAAAAGAGCTTGATTCAGTGGGTGTTTCTTATCAGCACATATTTTGAGATATGCCCGAGCCCTTCACATCCTGATCCTTTGGTTCATTGTTGGAAAGTCAAGTAGATACCCCATTGCTCCACAGGATGTGTCTCTTGTACATCCCAAAATAATGCGCATGGCTTCATTTTGCACCTTTTCGAGTCGTTCAATCTGGGTAGCACTGCCAGTGAGGATGGCCAGAGCGTATTCAATGGGGGAAAGGACCAGACCGTAGAATAGAAGTATTAGTAGCCTTTGCTCAATATTGGAAGCAGCCATAATCCTCATTGCAGATAGACCTTTGCGTGCTTTTGTTATCACATGGTCAACGTGTTCCCTGAATGACAAGCTGCGATCGAACCTCACCCCGAAAAACGTCATAACGTTGGTTCTGATCAATACATTATTACGCATTTTCACTTCTGGTAAGTCCGACTTGACAATGTGATTGTTCAAAGAGAACCATGACACTGATGCCTTCGAAGGATTGACATAGGCATTGGAACCATCACACCAGGCGGCAATTCGATCAAGTTCTTTGTGCATATTGCTGGCGATCTCCTGTCTATCACGCCCTCGTCGATAAATCAAAATGTCATCAGCAAATGACAAAGTCCTTCCCTTTCCATTCAACTGCTGCTCAGTGATCATCACCGTATAAACGTTGAATAAGACTGGTGATAGCGGTGATCCCTCTGGCAAGCCTGGACATATCGTTTGCGGTTCTGAGGACCAGTTACCACATCTTAGTACAATCTTTCTCTTTAACAGGACCGCAGCAATCCAGCGGATCAGAATAGGATTAACTTCTAGTTTAAGCAGTAATTGCATTAAATAATCATATGGTACTTTATTGTAGGCGTCACCTATTATGTGAAAGTTTCATCAGGATGGGGTCTGAACCGTGCAATGGAGTACATGCAAGTGAGTTTAGACTTCCCTCAGGGTGTATTCGACGTCCGATGGCGACTATTTACCAATTTAAAACAACCCGTAGACGGACAAAGAGAACGCGAACAGGCAAGCACGGTGGCGCCTGCAGGAAGCGACTGAAATGTGAGAGGTGTCTTTTATTACAGCCCAACAGTAATCAGCAACTATGAAGATTTTCGTTTGCAATGATACAATGTCTATATAGAGGCAATATCCTGCTGGGATTGTTCACTCTGCTCACCATTGACAGCACCACTGTTTGACTCAAACAAATCCAGATGAGAATCCAGAAATGAATTGTCAAAGATATGCTGTGGCCAAGAATCTTATACTTCAGGAGCTTTTCTACAATTTTATTGTATTAAATAGATCTATTCGTTCCCATACAAACTGTCCACCACTAAATTAAAATACTGGCCATTGTAATTTTTCATGCCACAACATATGTTAGACAGTGGTTCTTAACATTTGGGTCACGATCCTTTTTTTTGCGGGGTCTAAAGACCCTTTCACGCCGGTCACCAAAGACCATAGCAAAGCAAATATTCATTGAAGTAGTGACGAAAATGTCGGCTCTGTGGCTAAGTCGATGCGAACGAGCTTATACGTGTGATTCTCTTCCATACGCGACTCATACGGGACGGTCAACTCAATCAGGATGAGCTGTCGTTTTTGCGCAGAGTGGAGAACTATGTCAGGTCGCAAGCCGGTCTTCCGGATCAACTCGGGGTACCTTTCATGGCATAGTTTAATGTTCTACACATATATTGCATCATATGTGTGGTGCCAACCTCGTATCTTGATCTCCTTCCTTTTCTGCAGCCTAATAGGAACTGTAAACATTCCTAATGAAATAAGCTATACTTGTTGTTGTTGATGTTGTTGTTGTTGTTGTTGTTGCTGTTGTTTTGTGTGTGTGTGTGTGTGAGAGAGAGAGAAATGCCACCCCACTACATATATCATCATCATGTAGCAGGTCTTTTGCAGAACGTCGCTCTCCTCCCAGTCTGCCTGAAATAAACTCGGTCTCTCGCTAGCTCTCCCGCCTAATGCACTTTCACACCCAAGTAGTCACCTATATCCTGTGCCCATCTTCATGTTGGTCAGCCCCTGCCCCTCCTTTCTGATACCATGCCTTCCGCTATATTTTTTTACAATCCGTCGTGGCGCTTGATACGACCAAAATATTTCAGTTTTCGAGAAAGGATATTGTTTATTAGCCATATATAACAGACTTAATTAGCACTATTAACACACACCCTACGCATTTCTACAGTACGTTTCAAAAAGAATGCCTGTGTGCTTTAACAACTATCTCGAAGACTCGAACTGTTATGTGTGGCCTTATATTCGCCATTTTCCTATGATTCACTCCCAAATCGTCCATAAACATATTTCCTAAGTTACCCGCACTGATGTGCACATAACATATATAGTGAAATATTATTACGTGTATAGAGGCAACATTAACTATGAATTACCGCCACTGATGTACACCGAACATACATACTGAAATACCCCTAAGTGTATAGAGGGAACAATAAACTATGAATTACCCCCCACTGATGTACACAGAACATATATACTGAAATACTACTATGTGTATAGAGGGAACACAAATATTGAATCCCCCCCCCCCCACCTTTTTTTTTTCTTTCCACTGATGTACACAGAACACATATCCTGAAATACTACTACGTGAATAGAGGGAACATAAACTATGAATTACCCCCCCCCCCCCCCCCACTGATATACACTTAAAACATATACTAAAATACCACTAGGTGTATAGAGGGACCATAAATATTGAATTACCCCCACTGATAAACACAGAACATATATACTGAAATACCACTAGATGTATAGAGGGACCATAAATATTGAATTACCCCCACTGATAAACACAGAACATATATACTGAAATACCACTAGATGTATAGAGGGACCATAAATATTGAATTACCTCCACTGATGTACACCGAGCACAGGTACTTGAGTCCCTCTCCTGTAATATTAACTCCGAAGATCTGCATCGGGATATGACAAACAATGTCTATTGTAAGGTTGTCCACATTGAAAGAACTTCCGTTGATGCATTCCATTATAGAGGCCTTAGTTAGGTATTTAACTTGCAATGTTGCCAGGAAACCTGTGTGTGGAAAAAAAAAAAAGATGCGTGCAAATAATATAAACACACTAAATCAATCTATATAAGTAATATATCAGATACGAAGTTTAGCTGCGATGAATGTACACAATACTCTGTCTTAGGTCCGTGATCAACAATTTTGAATACCTTATACTTCTGTTCTTCGATCTCCTAAATTTATTTTCTAGCTTGTTTGGCTGTGTATAACTTCTTCGTTTACCTTCAACATTTTCCTCCAGTGTGGTTTATTAAAGAATGTTACGTTTTCTAATATGGGGAACTATCAAACCTACTTGCTTTGTTAATCTCCTTCGGCAACACATTTTGTTTCCTTCCCTCTCTTCAGAGCAATTGTATTTGAATAATTTTACTTTAATTAAACCCCATCTTTTCTCCTTGTATATCCACAGGGCAAGAGATTCTATACGATTTTCTGATTGCTTGTTAACTCTCTGTGGCTTTGGACAACACAGCGTGGTTGGTTATATAACGCTTGACAGTTCTAAATGTAACTGCGTAGTGTATTCTCAGATTGTTGCATGCTGCTGACTCCCCCCCCCCCCCTTTACTACTTCTATTTACACTCCATTTACTGCGATGTCATTTGCTGACCACTCCTGACCAATGGTAATTTTCGTATTTTGATTTTCAAATGGTAATTTCCAATTCAGGCTCTACACTTCGCCAATGAACTTGATCCACAAGGTGGTGTCACTCCTAAACACATTCTACCAGTAAACACTGTGTCAGAAAAAGGATATAACATTAATAATAATAATAAACACATACTAAAAATCAACCACACTTAATGGGATATCTGCATGTATGTCTGTGTGTGTGTGTGTCTCTGCGCGTGCGTGTGTATGTGTTTGCGTATGTATATGTGGGTGCTTCTGTTTGTGCATGTCTGTATCTTTATGTATGTATGTGTGTGAGTGGAACATGTGTGTGTAAGTATGTGTGAGTGTGTATGCGTGGATGTATATGAGTGCATGGGTGTATGCACATTTAAGTAAGTGTGTAGGCGCGTGTATGTGGGTATGTGGGTATGTGTGTGTGTGTGTGCGCTCGTGCTAGAGTGTGCAAGCATTTTACCATTAATGCTTTTTTTAATGTTTTTTCCTAATATTCACAAAATGCATATTAATATTTTAACATAACATGCTTTATTGATAAAATACAAATGCTGTGTGAAAGACGTGTGTTTGAAAGGTCCGAATGTAGGACGGTTCTGATTGCCCAGTTTGTTACCCTTTAAAAGCAACGTTTGTTCGTTCTTCACACCTCCCTTGTCTATATATATATAAAAATCAATGTTTGTGTGTTTGTTTGACCCCTATAGACTCGGAAACTACTGAACCGATTTAGCTGAAATTTTCAAGATATGTTTGTTTTGATACCGGATTTCGAACCATCGTGGTTTGAAATTCAACCTGTCACTGTTAGAGATAGGTGACCACAAATTAATCCATAATATCCGAAACTAACATTTATAACTTTAGTTATAACAGAAGATCCCGAGTACAGATAGATGGACTTAAGAGTAAGAAAGTTTTGCTGCGCCATGGCGTCCCACAAGGAGGTGTCATGTCCCCCACACTCTTCCTTGTCTATATCAACGACCTGCTTTCTGAACTACCCCATAGAATTAAAGCTGCAATGTATGCTGATGACTTGGTACTCTGGTGTACAAATGAAAATGCGACAGTGGCCACCAAGCTGCTACAAAGAGCCATAGATGCAATGGCTGATTGGGCCAACAAATGGTGTGTCAGCATCAACATAGGCAAATGCAGCACCACCCTCTTTACCCTTTCTCCTAAACAAAAATCAGGTGTCATGCACATAAACTGAGTACCCCTGAGAGAGGATAAGGAGCCCACATACCTCGGCGTAACGTTTGATGATAGATTAACAGTTTTATCCACCAGGCCAAACGGCTCGGCAGACAAACCACTGATTTACCTGCAACTGATAGATCCTTAAATGCTGTCCCAGAACGGACCCCCTGGAGAGAGGAGTATAAGTTTCCAATACACATCAAGACTGAAGTTAAAGGGGTATTTGACAAGGAAGAACAAAACAGTGTGCAGCGCAAAACAGCCACCCTCAGTCTACTTGATGATGAATACCCGCAGAACCTTTGGGTCCGTGTTTACACAGATGGGTCAGCAGAAAGCGCAGTCAGAAACGGAGGTGCGGGAGTGTACATTGAGTATCCTAATAATACCAGGGATACAGCCAAATTACCAACGGGAAAGCACTGTCACAACTATGATGCAGAAGTTCAAGCCATCAAGATAGCGGTAGAGAAACTACTAAATACAGGGTATTTTTTAGAACCAGTGGTATTACAGACAGATGCAAAAGCAGTGTTTCAGTCACTCCAGTCTGGAAAATTACCAAGCATACGGACACTATTATCCGAACTAGGCAACCGCTGTAAATTAGTAATGCAGTGGATACCTTCCCACTGTGGAGTTCCCGGAAACGAAAAAGCTGATAAACTAGCTAAGGAAGTTGCAACTGAAGAACAACCTGACATACCAGTCTCTTATCAACAGAAGAAGAGAATGATCAAATCAATCAGAATGCCATCGAAACAGGCACAAGATAATTACCATATTATGGACAGACCAGAGCAAGTCATTATCCTTCGCCTTAGAACAGGGCACAATCGACTTCGCTCCCACATGTACAACAAATTTAAGATTAGCCAATCAGCCATGTGTACTTGTGGACTGGCACCTGAAACAACAGATCACATCCTTCAAGACTGTCCCAGATTCAACGCTTTCAGGCAAAACCTTTGGCCAAAAGAGACACTTGTGGAAGTCTAACTTTACGGGCCGCTTAGTGAATTACAAAAGACAGTTAAATTCATACTAGAGACAGCTTTGCAGATATAGACAATTTATTTCATGCGAACGAAAGAAGAAGAAGAATAACTTTAGTGATTTCTAATTATAGCCACGTTACTTAATGCGCATGTGCGATCGATTTACCATACCGTGCATGCGCAGTAGTGACGCTCCATCGTCAACACGGTCAACATCCGTCCGCGACATTTAAGTGTTATATTACAAAGGAATCAATTGACTGCGGTTTTTAGTTGTTTTATCTAGAAATATATAAAAAGGTAAGAGCATTTATTTAAGTAACATTAGTCAGTATGCACATGTTTTTTGTTTACTTTCAACAAATGTGGACCACTTCTTAAATCCCGCAATGATAAATGTATTCACATTATCATTAACTATTATCGTCTTTCTCATACGGTATACCCATGAGTACAAGTATCAAGTAGTACATGTTACAAGTAGTACAACCACAACATTTTTGGTTGGCTTTCTTTTGGTATTGTTATTCAAAAGAATTATATAAATTTACACGACATTTCGTCTGATGTCAGTGTTGGAATCTAAAAATATCTAAACAGGTGAGCGCATTTATTTAAGTAACATTAGTAGTCAGTATGTACGTTTTTTGTTTACTTTAAATAACAAGTGTGGACCACTTCTTAAATCCCGCAATGATAAATGTATACAGTGTATTCATATACACATTATCATTAACCATTATCATGATCATCTTTCTAATACTCATTAGTACAAGTAGTACAACATTTTTGGTTGGCTTTCTTCTGTTATTCAAAAGAACTATATACATTTACACGACATTCCGTCTCAGGTCAGTGTTAGAATCTAAAAATAAAACATCAGTCATTATGCACTATGTACATGTTTTTGTTAACTTCAAACAAATGAGGACCACTTCTTAAATCCAGCAATGATAAATGTATACACATTGGTCCATCAGTCATTATGTACATTTTTTAAAACTTCAAATACATGTGTAGACCACTCTTTAAATCTCAAAATGGTAAATGTGTGCACATTATCTGTTGGCTTTCTCATATTGTCTTATATACCGCCTTTTCTTGCTATTTGCTGCCCAGTTTCTATGCATTTCCTCTTGAGTCAAAATAGATTGTTATCTCATGCTCATATTTTTATTTATTTCAGCGATACTTCAAGTCAACTTTCATCATGAGAATGAACAAGCTACTGATGATCAGCGCTCACAAAATTTGCAGTTATGCTTCCCAAACAACAAGCGATTGGCCCATCTACACCTGAAACACTCAAGAGGAGTGCAATAAATGCTTCAAAAACAGACGAGCAACGTGATGTAAGACTGGAAACCATTCGAGTTCGCACTGCTGAAGCCCTTTCATCTCAATCAGACCAGCAACGGAAAGCAAGACTCGAAAAAGTTCAAATGCGCACTACTTTATCCAGGCGAACACTGCATGTTGATTTGAATCTTGGTGCATTCCATTACACCATCGATTATGATTGGTCTTCATCTACTCTCGCTTTTTGGCAAAATGGATAAATTGTGCGTACATTGCAGTGCCTTCACATTTAAGAATGACATGCCGGGTATGTGCTGCGCTGGTGGAAAAGTTAAATGGCCAGTATTACATTCACCACCCGAACCATTATCATCATTGGTAGTAGGTGACACAGGCCAGTCGATACATTTCTTGGCAAACATAAGTACATTTGCAAATATGTCAACAAAGGAGGCGATATGGCAGTCTTTGGAGTGGGACATGCAGCTGCATCTATCAATGAAATCAAGCAATATTAGCTGGGGCGCTACATTAGTAGCAATGAAGCGGTATGGCGCATTTTGTCATTTCCAATTCACGAATGACATCCAGCAGTTTTTCATTTGGCAGTGCACCTTGACAATGGACAGCGCGTGTACTTCACTACAGAGAATGCACATGCACGAGCATTGTTACCACCGCCAACCACGTTAACTGATTTTTCTCATTGTGTAGAGATATGATTGCAAAGACACTGCTTTACTCTCACCTGCAAACATTCTACACATGTAATGCATCAGCTAAAAAGTTTCAACGTTGCAAGCAAGGTCAAGCGGTTGACGGACATCTTAATTTATATTCTACAGATATTTTAGGCCGTGTGTACACTGTTCATCCCAAAAATGCAGATTGCTTTTACTTGCGATTACTTTTAATCAACAAACGGAGACCGGCATCCTTCCAGGACTTGAGAACAGTTTATGGTAAAGTATGCGCTACTTACCGTGAAGATTGCCAAGAAATAAATCTTCTTGAAAACAATGCACATTGGGACACTTCACTCGCTGATGCTTCGAATACTGCTCGACCACAGCAAATACGCACATTATTTGCAATAATATTAACAACTTGCTTCCCATTCATTCCAAAAGAGCTTTGGGAAAAATACAAAGACTACATGAGTGAAGACATCCTGGCGTGAAACGAAGCATGATCAGGACCCTCAATTCATACCAAATGTATATAATGAGGCATTTGTTTGCATTTGTCACGATACGATCTCAGTGGTTCCAGAAGTTAGTACTTGTAATAAGTTCTTCTGGTTCTAAAGAGAGAGGATTATATTTACTCTGCCCTTTAGCCTAATATTACTTTAAACCAAACTGATTTAAATGTTTCCAGTCCTTCTCCGAGACAAAGCCACTGCGCTTTGTTTAAAATTACAAAACACTACGTAATACACCCCGCTGGTTCAGACTAGGGATGTTAGGTTTGATTCTCATGCCAGTGTCAGAATGTTATCTCCTGACCACAGACTGTAGAGACTAGATCAGGGGAATTGAGTGGACTCTAGACATTGTGGCGACGAGAGGTTAGAGTTTCGCAAGTCAGTGTAATTCTTGGCAGAACAGGTGTTTGGCAATTAGGAATGTTTGATCTGGGTCAAGTAGGAAACACAATGGCTTCACTGAACGTCTATTCACACTGGCTAGTTAGATTCGTTGTAAACTAGATTGGGTCACTTAAGAATGTTTGCTCTAGGGATGTCAGTCCAGAATTGACTGACAGGCCACTTGTTAGCTAATTTGATCTGATAGGTACTTCAGAGGCGTGGCTTAAGTCATCGTCTTGAGGGTTGGGTAGAAGAAAGTAAAGGGAGGAGTTTAATCTGGACAATAGATTGATACTTATACTGCGAGCATTGTAGATTTACCTCATAGTGCCGCCAGCAGGCCACAGACTCAGTCTTACCGTAGAAAAGTATTTTCTTACTGGTTGAGACGTGTTTGGCATTTGCTGGAAAGTTCCCATGTGAATATTAATTTTAATCTTGTATACATAGGTTAGGGAGTTAAGCTTAGTCTATACTACCTTTTCCTAATTTGTCTGCACATTCTGCTTGAAATAGTTCTTTGTGAGTATTCAGTATCTCAGTTAGGGAACTGCTAAACTATTCCTATTTCTTGTATGTTTGTGTCACATGTTTTTCATTGTATGTTTTCATGAGTATAAAATAAGATGTGAACAATGACATTTGCTATAATGAAATGTAAATATATTGTTTCCACCATCAACCAAAATATGAGTTTGGACTGTGGGAAATGATGCCCAAATATGTGCAGGGATGCTGCTACGTTTTGTGTGCCCACCATGTGCTCACTTAATGTGTTCAACTAAACAGGGGATTTATAACCCGAGGGGAAGAATGATGGGTGTATAGAATTCACGGTCACTGAAAGATAATATTCAGGACAGCGTGCACATATAAATTGTTTGCGTGTTCAGCACAGAACCTGCGCCACATGTTTATGTCAAATCAATGTCAGCCAGTTGGAAGTCTGAGTAATGACAGACAACAGACTTAGAAAGTCAACTATCATGACATAGCATGAGAGAGGAAGGCAGGATATGTGACGTCCATGTAATACAAAAGACCTTCAGACTAGACTGGAGAGAATGTGGAATATGAGGAGTGATGGGATATATTTTATTCTTATATGTTATATTAATTGATACATGTATTCTTAGTGTAAGTCAAGATACTACACGTATGTGTTTGTTTCCATGATTACAGCGCCCATGTGACGATCAGTCCATGAAAGAGACTACATTGTGTTAGACTCGGCCAGCTGGGAACGAGGTGGGGGCGAGAAGGAGAAACAAGCAGGGAAGAAGCTGGAAGAGGAGGAAGAGCTTGACAGTGCTCACGGCTGTCAGAGGTTCTATGAAAAACAAGTTATGTTCATAAATTGTTCATACTTTATCACCTTCATCACACCACTCTAATCCCAGGTGCTGTTCTCGCGCTGAAACAACCCATTACTATCATAACTTTAGCTAGTCACTGTTTGTGTAAACACAACAAACTGGGTATGTCAATTAACTGATTGTTAGAAAATAAAGCTGTATGTCAAGTTTTATACTACATCGTTTGTTAAATTCCAAGTGTATTCAGTCTTACCTGTTTAACTTAACATAGACAGAATTACATTTGGTGGGTGCTCAATTAATATAATAATAATTCTTTAATTATTCATAATAACACCGGGAGAAGGTAGATGACGGAGGAATCATTTGCCCTGTCTAATAATTCATTAAGTATAATGCTATAGACATCTAAAATTCCTTTTCTTCTCTTGTGGGTACCAAGTTCAGCTAATGTTAATGTACTTAACGAGCCAATATGGCTGTTTTCTTGGGTATCCAGGACTTTGTCTGAGAGCAACATAGCTCAGATCTTAGTTCGGTTTATCTGGTGGAGGGAATGTGTTGAGAGGAACATCCCTACTCAACATTATAAACATTGCATCCACCGCGTCACGTCACAGCATTGAGGACATATGTTTGACTATAACTAACAAAGCACTGGTTCAGGTGGGAATGGCTCCACCAGAACAATCTGCAAACAACCTTTTCGATCGTGAGTTGCCATGAATCCGAACATCTAAGACAAATTACCAGGCGGTGTGACAACGTATAAGTCTATCTATACTGTAATGAATCAGGAAGAAATTGTTAATTATCTTCTTAAATTCATTTGATTTGCCAGGCATGCCACCCCACATTTTAACCGTGAAAATTGGCGTGCTTAACATTCTTCTCAGAAACATCAATCCGCCACGTCTTTGCAATGGTACCAGGCTTTCAGTGAAAAGGCTGATGCTCAATATCATCGAAGGTACAATTTTAAATGGGAAATTTGAGGGCGAGAATATACTTTTGCCACTCATCCCAATGATTCCAACAGATATGCCATTTGACTTCAGACGCGTGCAGTTTCCAGTGCGACTCGCCTTTGCAATGACCATAAACAAATCACAGGGACAATCGCTACAACTGTGTGTACTACGTTTGGAACATCCATGCTTTTTACATGGACAGCTATATGTGGCCTGTTCACGCGTCGGAAAACCTTCTAATTTATTTGTGTACGCGCCAGACGGAAGAACAGAGAACATTGTTTACCCAAAAGCACTTCAGTAAACACATTTTTAATGTTAAATTACCGGCACAATGATCCAATATAATTACATTTTGTTAAAGCGATTTTCCTTTCAATTCACTTTCTATTGTAGCAACGCGTGCAGGGTTGTTTACAGCAATTAGCAAATGTGCTCATTTCGTAATTATGGTGTATTTTTCCTCTTTTCATTGCTTTTCACTAGGGTAATTTTTCCAACTACTTCGATGAAGGAGAAAGTAGTATGTGAACTGGGGGATGGGTGGTTACAATAAACTGTTTACTAAGATAAATTTAAGTTACAGTAACTGCCTTACCCACTCAAAGTTTTATTAGCTGTGGTTTAGCTGTTGCACTGTACATCGCTAGCGTGAAGCGAAGACACATTTCTATGTTCTCTATTTTCCATGTAGTCAAATTACGCCACAGAAACGCGTGGCCGGGTACAGCTAGTTTATAATAAAATTGTTTATTAGGGATGAGTGCTGGGCTTCAGAAAGTGAAGTTCCCACATTACCGTTTCATTGTTAATGGGCATATTTTTTAATTCGTTTTTGTTATTAAATTTACACTCCCATATGTGTAGTTTATCTTCTAAATCAGTAATGGTAACATATTGTTTCAGTTCACAAACCACTCACTGACTTGGTTTAAGCTACATTTTAGAAACATTTCAACAAAGACTTTCACGCAAATAATTGTTAACAGATTTTAAACACACGTTCCCAAAAAAATGGGGAATGGTCACTTTTTTTTCATTACTAATGCAACAGATATTAAAAGCATATGGTACCAACCTGCCTGACTAAGTAGAATTCTGAGCCACGTGAAAATATAGGAGCCATTAAGCTCAATAACAATATACTCTTCCTTTAGGGAAGATATGCAAGTGTTGTCGTTGCCATCGATAGCTTCCGGTATACTGTTTGTTCGGTAAGCCACATCTGCTGTGAAAACGCAAGTTTTGATAAGGGTAGGGAATTGTAGAGAAGAGAAGATAAAGGTGGTTAAAAAACCCAATAATTTATGTCACCTTTACAAAATTAAATATAATGAACAAACAAAGGGTGGTGAGGTGATTAACGTTTATCAGCAAACAAAGACAACAGGGCACATATACTAAATTATACACTAACTATGAAATGATAGCAATGTACTAAATAAGTGATACTCATCTGGGTTCCTGGTTGAAGACTCTGAAAGAATGAACTAGATATGTAAGGATCTATATATCAACACAATGATAATGCAACGAAGTACTCACGAATGTGTGCAATAGCTGTATAAAACATCTGTGGGTCACAATATTAAACGTTAGTGATAATACCTTGAGAAAACGAGTTGCTTCACAAATAACTAATTACCTTTCATAATAGTTCCTTTCTAGTGACCTGTTTACAAACGTGTCGGCTGAGGACATATCCGTTAGGTAAGCTATATCTGCATTGTCTAGGGTTTTCAATTGCGCCCATTCCAACTACACGATAATATATTATATATTATATAAGACTACGATTGTAGTCTTATTGTACCATCATCATCATCATCATCATCATCATCATCATCTTCGTCATCATCATCATCATCACCAATTTTCTACTTCTGCCGCTAAGCGACGTGGAGGAGGAAGAGCTTACCATGGCATGCCTCATGAACAGAAGTGGCTAATGTTATCCCGGGTCTCCCCGTGTGGGTTCCGAGGCCCTATGATAGGGAAAACAAGAATAGACTCACTTCCTACCCAAAAGCCAGTCGTAGAAGTCGACTAATTGGGAGCTTTCTTTGAAGTCAGAGTGCAACTGCCTGAGAGGCGAGGAACCATCGGTCTGCATGCAAATGAGTCAAATCTGTAAAACGGACACACACGCAACACTCAGGTTCTGGAAAAGGACTGCAGTCCAGACGTGGACCAACAACCGGAACTGTTCGCTGGAGTTTACTGCTGGTGAGAGCGGAGAAGAAGAAAAAGATTCTATGTAGAATCACTTTTTAATTTCATCAGTCCATGCCTTTCTAACGAGACCTCTTGCATTTAGGTAAGCTCTTTTCATGTTTAGCGCCTGCCCTGGCAGTTGTTTCAGGTGCATTCTTGCTAGATGTCCATACCATTTGATCTTCTGTTTCTCACTGGATTTGCTTTATCATCTTATTCTCACAGTCTAAAGATCACATCGTTTCTAACTCTGTGTCAGATGGTTGAGTTGGCGGCTATGCTTGGACATATCATTTTACAGATGTTAATTTTACGTAATTAGCCTTTGATAATGTCCATGTCTGGCACTGTTAGCACCATGATGGTATAAATATGCTGTTTATTGTCTGTTTCTTGACGATCATACTTTTCTGGATGTCCTAATAGCGTTGTTATTTAGTTTTAAGTGCACTAGCTCGTTGGTATCAGTTTTTTTTTCCCCTGAATCTATTTATCTAATTCTCCGAGATTTTGCTTCCTGGACATATTAATTCGTTAACTTACTTGGGAAAAGTACCATTTAACCCTATATGTACCGAACTGGCCGCATCGAGATACCAGCTAAGTGATTTTGTGTTTCTGTGTAGTATTGTTTAATTTGTAAGTGCTGATGTAGGCTCAATAGCCGCAACGTTCACGTTTTGTTTGTATTTGTTATATTGTGAAGCTTACCAGTATACTTTTCGTTCGGGTTTATATCTTTTCAGTTTTAGTCGTATTTACTTTTAACTCACAATTTTTAATTCTAGTGTCAGATAAGTACTTTTGTTAGAGGCGGAAACATGGAGAACAACTAAGGAAAAGACTAATAAACTACAGACATTCCTTAACTGATGCCTGCGCAGAATAGAGGGAATTAAATGGTAGGACAGAATCACTAATGTAGAGCATTTGGAGAGAACTAAGTAAACTCTAGTGGACCAAGAGGTGAAGAAAGACGCTGGCGTTAGACTGGACACTCATTGAAAAAAAAACCTAGAACAATGTTACTAGAATGTCTTTGCATTGGAACCCCCAGGGGCTTAGGAATAAAGGGAGGCCCAAAAAAAACACACACGGGAAAGGGACAGCTGCATGAGGTAGCAAACGATAGAACGACTTGGCGCAAGTTGTTTGAGTGTTATGTTCATTGTGAGCTAGAAAGGCAGAAGTCGAATGATGAACGTAACCTCACAAAATGGTCTTAAAGTCTAAACGCTCTCATTGCAGAACAGACACTGATCGTCTGCAAAGGGTCACTACACGGCATTTTTTTCCAATTTATGACAAAAATATCACTTTTTCAATGTGTTCGTTTTTGTAAAGTTCAGCATTCGTAGAATAGATGACACAACAAATTTATGTCATTTGTAAACAATTTAGCATTGAAAAGTTAATACTAACGACACCACCTCGTGCACTTTTTTAAGATAAAAAACAGTTTAAAAGGTCAGTTTTCTCAAATCTCTAGATTTCAGTTTGCTGTGTGTGTGAAATCCTAAAATCTAAGCTAATATAAAGAGCAGAAACATTAAATTTTTATGCATACTCCATAAACAATATTATAAGGACTGGTCTTTCTGAAAGTAGATTTTAGAAAGCTTTCGTTTTTTAAAATTTGATTATTGTCCTATGATGCTATATTTTTTTTTTTTTTTGACTTTTCAATAAACCTACATTTTAAAATTCTACGAAAAATATTAAAAACATGTTTAAAGTAAATAAACTAGACCTGTACCTCTAAATAGGATGACAGGTCATGAATCCATCATCTATTATTGAATACCTATGTTTGTTTTTGAAATTTTAGGATTCTAAATACATATGGTTTTTTTCACAAGAAGGCGGCTATTGCCATGACAACTATGATTTTTTTAACACTTAAAGTATACAAATGTAATAACATGTATCCCTACAAATGACCATTATAAAATAACTGCTCTAACTCTGTAAATAAAAAAAAATAAAAAAAATTTTGGTGTAGTAACCCCTTATCGTTGATTTTATCAACTGATAAAAATGATGCTTTGGACACGAGCATGCGTCGTGATGTACCTACCATATTGACACGCGGGGCCAAACCAGCCCGGCTTGCATCTGGAAGTCCCTGTACATACGCCGTCTAAATCACAACTGTCGGCGGTACATCGACACTTGTACTTGCATACAGGCCCAAACCAACCAAACGTACATGCTGAAAAATATTAATGTAACGGCTGACACAATGCAGACTAACGTCTATTACGGCTCGTCTTGTGTTTTAAGAAATTCTGAGGGCTACTGAAGAAAAAAAAAATAGTCTATAATCACATAGAGTCTAGTTTCTTGTTCTTGTTCCAGTCCTTGTTCTTGTTCTTGTTCAAGTCCTTGTTCTTGTTCTTGTTTTGTCTTCTTCTTCTTCTTCTTCTTCTTCTTCTTCTTCTTCTTCTTCTTCTTCTTCTTCTTCTTCTTCTTCTTTCTTCTTCTTCTTCTTCTTCTTCTTCTTCTTCTTCTTCTTCTTCTTCTTCTTCTTCTTCTTCTTCTTCTTCTTCTTCTTCTTCTTCTTCTTCTTCTTCTTCTTTCTTCTTCTTCTTCTTCTACTTCTACTTCTTCTTCTTCTTCTTCTTCTTCTTCTTCTTCTTCTTCTTCTTCTTCTTCTTCTTCTTCTTCTTCTTCTTCTTCTTCTTCTTCTTCTTCTTCTCTTCTTCTTCTTCTTCTTCTTCTTCTTCTTCTTCTTCTTCTTCTTCTTCTTCTTCTTCTTCTTCTTCTTCTTCTTCTTCTTCTTCTTCTTCTTCTTCTTCTTCTTCTTCTTCTTCTTCTTCTTCTTTTTCTTCTTCTTCTTCTTCTTCTTCGTCTTCTTTTATCTCCTCCCCTTTCGTTCGTTTGTACTCAACAAAGCGGTAAACATGGAATGTTGTTTATATTATTGCGGCGAAATGTGTACCTGCCAGTCAATACATCTTACTCTAAGTCGTTATTGTCTCCAACGATATGCTTGTTACCTTTGTAGCTTAGCGCATACGTTGCGGCCGCGCTTCCTGAATCTGTGGTGCCAGCTATGTTTCGATTTGGCAGTAGAACGCCTTGCGTTGGTTTTCACAATAGTATCGACAGTTGACATAACGGTAAGGCAACGGCAAAGTAGTAAAATTGACTAATGAAGGCAAAACATCTAAATAAATAGTCTAGGGTTGGTTACGCAGAGGACACTCAACTTTGCTAAGGAGCACTGCTTCTGTTCCACTAAAATGAGACCCAGGTACATCAGCTGGGAGACCATCTTGCCGTAAGTACCTAAGCTAATGTAAAGCTACCTACGTGTTTGAGAAGTCACATTGAAGACAGATAACATGCAGGTCACAAAGAATATATACTGCATCTCCCCGAGTTTCATATTTTCACCACGTTTGACTTGTTCGTCGGTCCTGGTATATCAGAAACTAAAAAAAAAAAAAAGTGCTTTATTATTTTCCAACCCGAGATGACGTCACAGGACAGTTCAACATTTTAGAGTGTGGTAACAGTAGGTTTCCCAGCTTTCATACGCTTTTAACCACCCCAAACAAAATCTAGAACTGGCCCTAACCCCAACCCACCTACCTCCCTCGAAAGAGTGCAGCCTAGGTCACACGACTGCAAGCAGCCTGGGTTCCACGACCGCATGTAGCCTTTCTACCAACACCTGAAATATTAGACTGTCCCGTGACCTGTTGATTTCCCCTGTTTGGGGTAGGATATTATTAAAGCATCAGAACAAACCCACGATCATTATCATAGTTAATAAAATCATCATCATCATCAGTATCATCATTATAATGTACATAACACGTTATAAATAATGTAAAGTTTTACTTGATATGGTTGCAGACCCTAACCTCTTAGCCAGTACTGACTGACAGCATCATACTTCATGCTTACACACTACCAAAACTATGATGAGCAACAGACCATAATTTAAAAAAAATATATATAAAATAAGTTAAGATTCCTTTTCACGCCTTCAGGAGCATCAGACCTTTGGGAAAAGCACCCATATTTTTACTGACTAATTAGCACTACGTTGGTAATTATTTATAATTACGCCGGCTGTCTTTACTTTCCCAGGACATACATCTGGGTACCCATTTTAGGCTGGGTCGACCTGCGACCCCTCATACCATGATAAAAACCCACGCAGCCAGCGGTAAGTTTTGATCGTAGTATGTTGGAATGTCGGACTCGCAACGCCTAAGCCTCGTGAACTACGGGAACAGCATCTGTAACCAGTGGACTACGAGAACAGCATCTACGCCCAGTGTACTACGGGAACAGCATCTGCGACCAGTGTACTACTGGAACAGCATCTACAATAAGTGTACTACTGAAACAGCATCTACAACAAGTGTACTACATGAACAGTATCTACAACAAGTGTACTACATGAACAGCATCTACAACAAGTGTACTACATGAACAGCAGCTACAAGTGTACTACATGAACAGCATCTACAAAAAGTGTACTACATGAACCGCATCTACAACAAGTGTACTACATGAACAGCATCTACAAATTAAGATATTTGTTGCGGGTGTTGGAGCACCTATGGCTATGCCTTGTGTGTGTGATCACGATTCCTTAATTAGTAAATATACTTTAAAAATACCCTATAATACATTTTTCCATTCCACAGTTATCTTCCTCTTCTTAGCGGCGAAATGTTTTCTGATGTTTCTCCCCTCTAGACTGTAGTCTTGTTCATGTACTGAATTTTGAAGCACATCTTTTTACAGATCTAGCATATCTGTATGCAAACTGTTGGTTCTTTAATTATCAGGCAGATGCACTCCGACTTAAAAGGAAGATACCGGTTAGTCAACTCTTACGACATGCTAATGGATAGCTAGTGTCCTCCACCCCCCCCCCATCCCCCGGTTTTCGCCTATCTGGGACCTTAGTACACGCTTATTATTACTAGAATACATATCTTCTTCTTAACTTCCTCTTTGACCTCTTCGGGTGTCGGGGAAGATATAAGGTCCTGCTTTGTGCTCTTGTGGCTGCTTCGATCATAGTCACATCGTGGTGCTGTAGAGTTTCTCTGATGTTATCTGTCATGTTGTTGTTGATCTACCTCTTGCTCTACCCCCCCCCCCCTTTTTTTTTTCCACCAACCTCTTATGGTATATGCTTTGCATGGTATAGCATCAGAAGGCATTCTTTCCAAGTGGGCAAACCATTTGATGTACTGTCTTTGTATGCAATAACTATGAAAATTTAACTCTAATGCATATAATTACAACTATGCAAGCCTTTTATTCCAAAAAAGGTAAAAGTAAAGTCGGGAGATGTGAACCAGCGTCATTGCACACGGTTATAAACCATAAGTGCTCTGCCACCAGTACGGACAGCTAATAAGAAACTATCCGGCTGTGTCGCCGTCCGCACGTAACTCTGAAGCTACAGCGACGTTCCTCCATTTACACTAGACTGTTAACTCTGGTACCCATTTCCGAGAGGCTGGGTGAACCCCGGGAACCGCCCGGTTTCGAACGCCGAGTCGCAGCTGAATTTTAAAGCGAGCCACTTATCGACTGCGCTAACGCGGTCCCATTTTTTTTGAAAACATACTGGTTAAAGTAAGTTGATGTACTGTGTCTGTTTTCTTTATTTTTATTATTTGATCGCGGCCTGACAGAAAAGAATAAGAAAGGTAAAAGGTGACTTTGCTATACGACGAACAATAAGAATACTTGTTAAGGAGATGAGACACATGTAGGACAAACTGAACTATAGACAGTGAAAAAAAAAAGACGTAAACAAAAACAAAAACAAAAATGGACTGGCTACTAGTCAATTTAAGACAGAATACCTGGAAATAGACCTAGGGGAAATGACACAAACAAATTTTAAAAACAAAGTAAAGCTATAATCAGTATGGTCGAGCATTCCACATTGTGTAAAAGAAGTTCTTTTACCAGTAAACAAATTGGTATATGAAATAAGGAGACTCTGTTCTTTAATAATATCCTACCCAGACGACGTCACAGGACAGTCTACCATTTTAGAGGGTCGTAAGACTAGGTTTCCGGTTTTCTGATGCTCTAAACGAGCCTAGAACATCTAGAGCTGGCCCCAAACCCAACCTTCCTACGTCCCACGGGGCATGCAGCCTATCTACCACCCCCCAAAAGTTCAGACTGTCCCAAGAGTGTAAATGTTCCCTGTTTGGAGTAGGATATTAATAAAGCACTAGAGACTGGGGAATCGAAGACCCCCCCCCCTCCCTCCTCCCCCCATCCAAAAAAGAAATTTAGCACTCCTGAAATGAGCATTAATGAGAGATACCAAAGAATTGGGGCCGAAATGGATTTCATCCATGATACTGAATGAATTGCATAGTATAGAATAGACGTAGGAACAGCATGTATGACACAAAATGGCATACCAGTACAATAATGATGCAAAAACATTGATGTTGTACTTTATAGACTACAATCAAATGCTCTTGCTGGTATATATATATATATATATATATATATATATATATATATATATATATATATATATATATATATATATATATATATAAAACCGTAATCAATTCGGTCAGCTGTACTCTATGATCTGTATTTCTCTACTAAATATGAGTTTGTATCTTACCCGTAGATAGATATTTTCTCTAAATGTTTACAGAATCGTACAAAAAGTAAAGCAAGCACGTAAAGATGACACATGCTCACCCGGTCAGTGTCAATGCAGATGTGTACCGTGTGTTGCGCACTGAAACTTAGCAATACCAACAAGATATCTACGGTAACTAGATTGCCCACTAGGACCTTGCGCAGCCATACCGCACAGGGCATGCATCCATAGAAGAGAGGGACGTAGAGTACTAGGCCGACCTAGAACACCATGAACCAACATCCTACTAGGCATGTCGTAAAAGGCGACTGAGTATATGATTGGGTTTGGGTTCTAGCTTTAACATCACGTAAACAGAGTCAAAATTTAGGTTTTATGTTTAAACAACAAATCAACATCATGGTACACGTGTAGTAACCCATAAGTGCTCCGTTTTTCCTCTAACTCAATTCTGAGTCTAAAGAAGATCATCACAGTGAACAGGCTCTGTAGCACCGGCGAGGATCCTGAAAAACTTTGGGTAGATTTTTAACTCCAAATTTTTGCCCAGGCAGCGCCGTTAGGCTAAACTTTTCGATTTGCAACTGCCAAGGGATTTTTTACATGCTTCACAAATGCACACGGGCGTCCGATCTTACTACCCGGAGACCAGGGAGAACTGCTAGAAGTCGAAATATACGTGAAAAAATCCCAGCCTTTACCGGGGATTGAATCCGAAATCTCTAGCACTCAAGGCGGACACCATACCTCGTAGCCCCCTAGTCACAAATATGAACTAGTAAAGGAAAAGTCTACAAGATAAATTTGTAAATCCAATAACAGAGATGGAAGGAAGTTTTTCTAATGCGAGAATGATGACAAGGTCTGAAACCGCAATTAACCTGAATCGCCGATGCACCTGCTTTTCAAGGACAATCTCCGCAACAGACACATGGAGAAGATGGAAACTAGAGGTTAAGGCTAATAAAAAAAAAAATGAGGTAGCACATCGGTGTCAGCTACATGCGATAGGATAGGATCGGACGACTGGACGTGAGTTGGTTCATGACCAGCGATCGATGTGAGAATACAGACAGAAGGAAAGAAAAGAGCTTACATTGAGTGTTGTTGTTGTTGTAACATCGGTTAGAACTATTTTCTATTTTGAAATTTAAAAAAAAAAAAAAAAAAAACTAAATGACCCTTGTCCACGCCTATAGACGTATAAGGCATTCAGGGCTAGAACTATATTTTTCATAGATCGAATGGCACAAGATTGATGATTTGGTCAATAATACGCCGGCAGCCAGTACTTTCCAGAACTGCACCCGGTACCCACTACCCACTCAAGACTGAGCGTTGCGTGTGCATCCGTTTTACAGGTGTAACTCATTTACATGCAGCTGTTTGTTACTAGCCTCTCAGTCAGGTGCACTCCGACTTTGAAGGAAGCTATCAATTAGTCGACTCTTACGACGTGCTTTTTTGGGTAGGCAGTGGGTCTATTCTTGTTTTCCCTACAAAAAAAAAGGCCCTTGAACCCACACAAGGAACATTAAAAGAAATTATTTAGATGCGTTGAAAGAGGCTAAAAAAAGAAAACTAAAATGTACTAATCTTAAGAAAGGTTTCAATGATCTCTCCGTGTGAGTCTGTGTATGTGTGTGTGTGTGTGTGGCAGTGTGTGTGCGCTTGCATGCATGTTTGTGTCTTCGTGCGTGCCTGTGCGTGCGCATTTGAATATTTTTATCATTATATGCTGCACAGTGTTATGGAGCAAAGTGCTTGCTGTATCTCCCTTCACTCTCTAGGGAGCTGCGTGGTCTCGAGGCATGGTGTCCGCCTCGAGTGCTTGAGGTTCCGTGTTCAATCCCCAGCAAAGACTGGGATTTTGTAACGTGGACCAAGACTTCTAGTAATTCCCCCTGGTCTCTGGGTAGTGAGATCGGACGCCCGTGTGCGCACGTAAAAAAAAATCCCTTGGTAGTTAGAAATTGAGAATAGCCTGACGGCGCTGCCCGAGCAAAATTTTGAGTTAAATATCCACTCGAAGTATTTCAGGATCCTCACCGGTGCTACAGAGCCTGTGCACTGTGCTGAGCTTCTTCGGACTCAGATTTGAGTTAGAAGAAGAACGGTACACTTTGTTAGTTAGTTAGTTAGTTAGTTAGTTAGTTAGTTAGTTAGTTAGTTAGTTAGTTAGTTAGTTAGTTAGTTAGTTAGTTAGTTGGGTTATCATCATTGCACTCCGGACATGTCCATAGGTGCTCAGATCCTGCCCTAAGTATGAACCCCAACGTCCGATGGCTAATAGTACCAGTTCTATGTTGATTAACAAGTCTTCTGGCGTGTCTGGTGTGCGTCTTGTTTTTTGCTGTGCCGATCTTAATTCCCAAGTCTGCCATTCTGGCGAGTGATGTGGATTCACTGCCACCAAAGTCCTCTGTCCTTCCCATTTCTCCGAGGGCATTAATAATATCAGCATGATCTATAGGTTGACCGTGGGTAGTGATAGCGGGTCCAGCCAACCTGTCAGCTCTTTCATTTCCATTGACGCCTGCGTGTCCTGGAACAAAAATAAAGATGACTCCACGCACAGTGGACTTCTGTAATGATTTAAGTCATTGTCTTCGCACTGAACCTGCCTGAACCCTCCGGATCATACTCAATGAATCACTGAGTATACATACGCAGGTGTATTTTTGTGTTTCAAGCCAGGCAAACGCTTGCGTCACTGCCATCACCTCCATCGTCATGCTGCTGGTTGTCATGGAGAAGGCACCGTTGGCTTCTTTGACTGTTCTGCCCGCTGAGCGTGCTGTAAATGCCCATGCGCTTCTTCTTTGGCGTATAACGGATCCGGCTGTATAGATTAGTGCATCTGCTTCGTCTGAATTTTCACAGATGAGAGCGTTGACCTCTGCATTAACAGCAACAGGATTCTCTTCTCTACATCGCCTGTTGAGTGTGACAATATAAGAAAATGTACACATAAACGCCTGAGGCACAGGTATCCATTCTGCACAAGGTATGATGTCGGTTAGGCTGCATATTTGCCTAATAACATCTTCTGCCCGACTTAGCCACGATTTCTCCCTCTTCAGTGCACTTATGAGTCACAAGCGTGTTCCATGATGTTGGTCCGTTGTTCAAAACCTCAAACCTCAATCCTTCATTCCCTTCCTCCCTATGCAATCACCTCGATATCATGGGTGATATCCCCTCCAATAGTTTCTCCTAGATATTTTCTTTTTCTTATTCCAGTGAATGGTGGGTGATTTTTCTATTTGAATCTTCTTAGGATGCTCGGAATCTTTATTGATTTCTGTTTGTCTATACAAGTGGCTGCGCAGGTCCTTCTCTTTTTTTTCTTCATCTTTCTGGAACTCATGACCTATCAGGTTCATGATACTCCACAGACAGGTGTTTTATAAGACAGCAAAATTTCATTAAATGTCTTCAGTTTCTCTCCAACTTTCACACGCACATATTTTAAAAAAACAAATAGCATACGAATTTATACACATAACTATTTTCACAACTGTGTACTTAAGAGTTCAATATTTTTGGGGATCTTTAGCTTCTTTAGGTCCACGATATTTACCGTCTGGTGACATATAGGAGATATATAAAATCAGAGCATCTTTCGTTGACTGGGTTTCTAGATAAAAACCGTTATTATTGTTTATTATACTAAAGAGTGTCGGCTTTATGGCTAAGTCTAAACTGTCGTAATGCCGGGGATGCCGGATTCGATCCCGGCTGCTGGCCATATGCCTTGCGTTGGTTTCGACAGGGGTATCAAGAAAGCCGACCGTCCAGAAAGCAATGACAAACTACTGGACGTAAATTTGCCAAGAAAAATCACACAACAGCCAGGGACTATTGGGGGTTGGTTCTGCAACGTCCTGTAAAGGATACGTAACTAACATAATACTTCTTCTTCTTCTTCACTTCCTCTTTTACCGCTGTGGGTGTCGAGGGAGATATAAGGTTCTGTTTCTAGCTTTTCTGGCTGCCTCGACCATGGGCACATCGTGCTGTTGTAGAGTTTCTCTGATGTTATCCTTCCATTTTGTTCTTGGTCTACCCCGTGCGCTACGTCCTTCTTCTCTTTCCATGTATGCTTTGTATGGTATGGTGTCACAAGGCATTCTCTCTAAGTGGGCAAACCATTTCACTTGCTGTCTTTGTATGTAATCCAGAATTGGTTCTGTGCCGACTTGTTCTCTTATGATCTCATTCCTGATCTTATCTTTTATGGTCACTCCTACAGCCCTTCTCAGACATCTCATTTCCGTTGTTACTAATTTTCTTTTATGGTTTGTTTGAGTAACCATGTCTGGCACTGGTAGCACAGAGTTGGAATAAATATGCTTTGAAAAAGATGTCTCTTTGTGCTGATTGGGATTGTCTTATGCTGTAAGAGGGGAGCTAGCTGTCCCAATACTTGGTTTACTTTACTACATCTAATGTCAATTTCTGTATCCAATTTCCCATAATACTAAAGAGTGGAAATTTGCACATGCTTTGTCATTGCCTGTAATAATTTGTTTGTATAATTATAAGACGAAACACCTTGAATCCATGACAAGTAGAAACTTAAAATTGTAGACGAGAACATTAGAGCAATTGTAGGAACCACACCATGCCTGCAATACATAAAGAAGCAACAAAAAGAGTGAATTGGCCACTTGATGCGAATGCAAACCGACCAACTGCCTCTACGAGCATACAACGAACAGCACTACTGCCCTAGAGCAAGAGGCAGACCGAGAGTACGATGGATAGACAATTTATCAGAGATCCTGAGGCAACACGGACTAACAACAACACATGCAACACACCTGGCCCAGGATAGAAAACTGCGACTCCCCACTACGCTGTGAGGCAATTGTGGACAAGACAAGACAAGACTGGCCGTATTATTTCTTAGGATGGCCCACAGAGAACCGTGACGGATAGTCCAGTTCCCGGAGGAGAAAAGACGATTCTGAGACCGACATCCGCGAAGCAAGACAAAGCAGCTGCAATGGCTTTGAAAACCTTATGGGTGGATAGTTATCTTGCTTGCTACACACATCCAGTTTTAACATATAGCTGTTAATTATGGACAATCGGTAGGCAGGCCAAACAATTTATGGAGGTCTCGGAGATGTGGTTTTACAGAAGAATACTTAGAATACCTTGGACAGCCAAAAAGATCAACCAAGAGGTTTTGAAAGAGGCGGGAGCCTGAAGACAACTTATCACAGACATCAGAAGGAGACAGTCATCATTTTTCGGCGATGTTATGAGAAGAGGGAAAATAGAACATGTTGTGACCACTGGAAAGATATGTGGAAGGAGAGATAGAGGAAGACAACGAGAGAAGATGCTTGACAGTCTTGTTGCATGGCATGGAGGTGTGTCGGCACACGAACTGATACATGCTGCAGGAGATCGCAGATTATGTAGAGGCATGATCGCCCACACCAGTCGGCCAGGCACCTGATGATGATGGATACTTTGTTGAGAACCCGCTTTTCGATGTTGATAATTATGACGATGATGACTGGAGATTGTAACATCTGGTGATTTATGATGGCTAACGTCCGTGGTCACATAAGCGCATGCCCAAACATGTGCCAGATTCAGACTCTCGAAATATAAGGATTTACGGGAAGAGGGGGGGGGGGGGGGGGTGGGGGGAAAAGGGGGGGGGGGGACTCAGAAACACCTATCAATCTACTGGTTTTATTTTTATGAACGAAGTAATTATATTATATGAATCTGAAATGTGAAGCAGTCCCTTAATTACATTAGTGACTGGTGCAGTCTCAACATTTCGTAAAGTAGGTCTTTAAAGCAAAAAACGCCTTATTTACATATTTATACACACACATACACACATACATACACACACACACACGCACACTATAAATCACAAACCCTTTCTGTATTTTGTTGCATCATCATTTGTTTCAACGGTAACTACTCTCAAACGGCAACCACTACACGGATTACACTTTCAAATTACATTATAACTGCATATTCAATTTAACAGTGACTATGGCGACCAGATCTATATGCATTTCTTTTCATTAGCGTCTGATCACTAACAGTAAATATTTGCTGGAGTTATATCTCTATGAAGACATAGGTCTTTACTTGTCAAATTCATAAATATATATATATATATATATATATATATATATATATATATATATATATATTCGCAGACGTATATGTATATATATATATATATATGTGTATATATATATATCTAGCAAACATATTCATCTACGTGTGTCTGTTAAACAGCTCTGTACATACACTTCAAGTTCTTGATTAAGAGAACCTTTTTATTCCTTACATAGGAGTAAAATTATTACTTATTTGGTGCACTTTAACCAGAATGTTTACATGCCCTAACCCAGCCTTTGAAACAGCGCAGGAGGCAACAACTGTCACATGGCTGGAAGAGGGAAATAGCTCTTATGCATGTAAGTGGTAGAGGATTACGCCCCCTAACCTGGTCTTCCCAACACCACCACACTGTTCGATTTTTGGATGAGTTAACCTGGTAACTAGGTACCTATGTTGCACCCACTGACTGACAAATACACACACACAAACACACACACACAAACACACACACATACATGTAAACATAAATATGTATATACACACATACATGATTTATAATTTATTTGTCAGACGTGAAATATTGAGATGTGTAATCTTTCAGTATCTCATGGCTTACGACGATTTCTCTCCTCTGCATGAGACCTTGTAGGCTTTTTCTTGCGCAGACAGTATAAGACCGGCAGAAGCACCAATACGCCTACAAACAGGCCAATGATTAGATTCAGATATGAAGTGTCGTTGCCACCTGCTGATTGGCGTACCGAGTCTGAAACATGAACAAGCAAAACAGCACTGAGAGAATAACGATGCCGATGGATAATTACAGTGCGTCTTAAAAATCGTGACCTCACATATTAAATTATATCTTGAAAATTCATGAGCAACTCAACACAAACTGTTTCTTTGGCCTTTACTCTTTTCACATCTTTATGATTTTAGACATTGGAATCGCACAGATTTTGGTGTTTTCTTAAAGTGGCCATTCTTTTTAAAAACGGGATTTTTGTGTATCTTTTAATTTGTGTACCGCTAAAAAAAAGAATATATACAGCAATTGACACACATGTGGAAACTGTTTGGAAATCTATTTACATGTGCAGCTATACGTGGTGATTTTACGATAGCCTATTCTGCATACAATAAAACAAATATGTAACACACGGGTTAAATAATGCTGGGGGTGACACGTGAGAGTAAAACCCCTATGGCACTTGTGCAGTTTGATATTTTGAAAAGTTCCTGTTACTGAACTATAAGTATGAAGGTTTTTTGCTCGAAATCCGTGTATGTTTTGTGTTTTTTTTTTTTTTTTTTGTTTTTTTAACTGAACGCAAATAAGGCCAACATAAAAACTAGATATTTGTTGATATTTAAATAGAAAAAAAATTTTTGCAACGTCATGATCATTAAAAGGCTGCAAGCCAAATTTGAACAACTTACACAGAAATGTTAGTTAGTTACGTCTGCTAACTATAAATGAGTTTACAATGTTCAAGCCAAGAAGATTGACTTCATCGCACAGGGATTTATTCCTTGATACAAGTCTGTGTTTCTTTCTCTCTCTCTCTCTCTCCTCTTCTCTTTTCACACCGAGAATGTCACTCAAAATACTATATACCTCAAGAAAGTAATTGTAAACAACTTCACAGGTGAAACGAAAGACAGAATTAGAGGTAGGAACATGCCAATGGGTTGTGGACTTCGCTATTGAGACCCCAAAATATTTAAAAAACATTGATGAGATATTAACAACAATATAATGTTGATATGCTAAGAGGTGTAGGAGGAGAACAAGTAGCTGTAGTAGTAGAAGTAATAGTATTCGTAGTAGTAGTAGTTGTAGTAGTAGTTATAATAGTAGTAGTAGTAGTAGCAGTAGTAGTAGTAGTAGTAGTAGTAGTAGTAGTAGTAGTAGTAGTAGTAGTAGTAGTAGTAGTAGTAGTAGTAGTAGTAGAAGCATCAGCAGTAGTAGTTGTTGTAATTGTTGTATGTGTAGTAGTAGTAGTAGTAGTAGTAGTAGTAGTAGTAGTAGTAGTAGTAGTAGTAGTAGTAGTAGTAGTAGTAGTAGTAGTAGTAGTAGTAGTCGTAGTAGTACTAGTAGTAGTAGTAGAAGTAGTAGTAGTAGTAGAAGTAGTAGTAGTAATAGTAGTAGAAGCAGCAGCAGCAGTAGTAGTTGTTGTAAATTGTTGTATAGTGTAGTAGTAGTAGTAGTAGTAGTAGTAGTAGTAGTAGTAGTAGTAGTAGTAGTAGTAGTAGTAGTAGTAGTAGTAGTAGTAGTAGTAGTAGAAGCATCAGCAGTAGTAGTTGTTGTAATTGTTGTATGTGTAGTAGTAGTAGTAGTAGTAGTAGTAGTAGTAGTAGTAGTAGTAGTAGTAGTAGTAGTAGTAGTAGTAGTAGTAGTAGTAGTAGTAGTCGTAGTAGTACTAGTAGTAGTAGTAGAAGTAGTAGTAGTAGTAGAAGTAGTAGTAGTAATAGTAGTAGAAGCAGCAGCAGCAGTAGTAGTTGTTGTAATTGTTGTATGTGTAGTAGTAGTAGTAGTAGTAGTAGTAGTAGTAGTAGTAGTAGTAGTAGTAGTAGTAGTAGTAGTAGTAATAATAGTAGTAGTAATAGTAGTAGTAATAGTAGTAGTAGTAGTAGTAGTAGTAGTAGTAGTAGTAGTAGTAGTAGTAGTAGTAGTAGTAGTAGTAGTAGTAGTAGTAGTAGTAGTAGTAGTAACAGTCGTGATAGTCTAAAAGTATTGATAAAACCACAATGTACATTATAAGGTCCATGTATGAACGACGCTTCTCACTTTCTACTTTTGAATTACACAATGGTCCAAAAGCCTCATCCTGACATCCAAGCAGACAGACACCACTGGCGTGATGACACGAAGATGTGTTAGGTTCCTTAGCCTCCAGACACTTGGGGCCGCAAACTTGTGTGCAGTCTTTACCGTAAGTCCCTATCGGACATCCTGGAAGAGTAATTACAAGGGAAAAAAAACAATTTAAATGCGACTTTGTGAAGCAATAGAACAGGCGAACAGACTGACTGGCCCTGCACAACTTGGCGGAATACTGATGCTTGATAAGGCAGGTTTGGTAAGGACATTGTGTTAGGATTACATGGATCACCACAGCCATCTGAGAGTGATGCAGCGGACAGTGACGAGAAGATCTAGCCGATACTTGACACTCAGAGGACAGGCAAGCCAGCGAATGATCAGAGTGCTACTGACACCCTTGGTATTGAAACGTTGTGCTGGTTGCTCAAGATAGCAACCGAACGCTTATGGTAATTCTCAGAGAGCTGTGATGTTGGTTCTTGAATCAACTCAACTTAACTCATATCGTCTCGCCAAACAGTTTCCTAATCCCACACTCAAGATTTACACTGTAATGTTTGTCAAATATCTACCTCTATGTCGATTGTGTGCTGTTCTTGCCCTATCAAAAGTGTCAGTCATCAAAAGTTTATCGGGTCCATATATTTGGATACAAGAAATTTGACAACAGCATAGACGCAAATAATAAGCACAGACGCCTTCAAAAAGAACTTGGAAGTCACGAAGACGATTTATAACTCATTAAATCCTCACCCATACAATCTTTATATCCGTTCACAAACAAACAAAATTCGCGGAGGTACCTGATGCATTAGACGTAAAGGCGAAAGGTTCTGGTGTTTCGAGCTCTTCCACCTATCAAATAAATATTGGATGGATCTAACAACGGTTTGCGATCAAGCGAAACAAAGTCCCGATTAATAATATTACTGCACGACTAACAAACTAAAGATCAAAAGAATGTGGATGGCGCAACATATGTCTGTATGCCTGTATGTCTATATTGCTGTCTGTTCATCTCTCTTTAGTTATGTACGTATGTATGTATGTATGTATGTATGTATGTATGTATGTATGTATGTATGTATGTATGTATGTATGTATGTATGTATGTATGTATGTATGTATGTATGTATGTATGTATGTATGTATGTATGTATGTATGTATGTATGTATGTATGTATGTATGTATGTATGTATGTATGTATGTATGTATGTATGTATGTATGTATGTATGTATGTATGTATGTATGTATGTATGTATGTATGTATGTATGTATGTATGTATGTATGTATGTATGTATGTATGTATGTATGTATGTATGTGTGTATGTATGTATGTATGTATGTATGTATGTATGTATGTATGTATGTATGTATGTATGTATGTATGTATGTATGTATGTATGTATGTATGTATGTATGTATGTGTATGTATGTATGTATGTATGTATGTATGTATGTATGTATGTATGTATGTATGTATGTATGTATGTATGTATGTATGTATGTATGTATGTATGTATGTATGTATGTATGTATGTATGTATGTATGTATGTATGTATGTATGTATGTATGTATGTATGTATGTATGTATGTATGTATGTATGTATGTATGTATGTATGTATGTATGTATGTATGTATGTATGTATGTATGTATGTATGTATGTATGTATGTATGTATGTATGTATGTATGTATGTATGTATGTATGTATGTATGTATGTATGTATGTATGTATGTATGTATGTATGTATGTATGTATGTATGTATGTATGTATGTATGTATGTATGTATGTATGTATGTATGTATGTATGTATGTATGTATGTATGTATGTATGTATGTATGTATGTATGTATGTATGTATGTATGTATGTATGTATGTATGTATGTATGTATGTATGTATGTATGTATGTATGTATGTATGTATGTATGTATGTATGTATGTATGTATGTATGTATGTATGTATGTATGTATGTATGTATGTATGTATGTATGTATGTATGTATGTATGTATGTATATGTATGTATGTATGTATGTATGTATGTGTATGTATGTATGTATGTATGTATGTATGTATGTATGTATGTATGTATGTATGTATGTATGTATGTATGTATGTATGTATGTATGTATGTATGTATGTATGTATGTATGTATGTATGTATGTATGTATGTATGTATGTATGTATGTATGTATGTATGTATGTATGTATGTATGTATGTATGTATGTATGTATGTATGTATGTATGTATGTATGTATGTATGTATGTATGTATTGTATGTATGTATATGTATGTATGTATGTATGTATGTATGTATGTATGTATGTATGTATGTATGTATGTATGTATGTATGTATGTATGTATGTATGTATGTATGTATGTATGTATGTATGTATGTATGTATGTATGTATGTATGTATGTATGTATGTATGTATGTATGTATGTATGTATGTATGCATGCATGCATGCATGTATGCATGCATGCATGCATGTATGTATGTATGTATGTATGTATGTGTATGTATGTATGTATGTATGTATGTATGTATGTATGTATGTATGTATGTATGTATGTATGTATGTATGTATGTATGTATGTAGGTAGGTAGGTAGGTAGGTAGGTAGGTAGGTAGGTAGGTAGGGTGGGTAGGTAGGTAGTTAGGTAGGTAGGTAGGTAGGTAGGTAGGTAGGTAGGTAAGTAGGTAGGTAGGTAGGTAGGTAGGTAGGTAGGTAGGTAGGTAGGTAGGTAGGTATGTAAGCACAGGTTACTATATATGCATGCGTATATGTTCGTATGTATTATGTGTGTATATGCATTTGAGCGTGTGTATGTATTATGTAGGTCTGCATGTATATTTGTGCGTATTTATGTGTGTATTACGTTAACACCAAGCAACCTACTTTCTGTACACGTAGACTCTGTGTACCCATTTAAACATCCCTCATCACAATCGCCAGTTGGATCCTTACAGGAGTGGACACCCACCGAGTTCTTGGTACAAAACTCACTGCACTTGAAGCTGCAGTCGTCGCCGAAAGTGCCTGGAGCGCACGCTGTCAGGAAAGATTTTAAATCATCATTCTTCCCATTAAAAAAAACAAAAACTGCAGATGTATGTGTGGATTGTGTGATTATACATCGCTTTTAGTGTACAAGAAGAAAATTCATCATCATCCTACATGAGTTGTACGTCGAGGCGACTTGGCTCATAAACAGCTTCATGTAGCTTCATGCTAAAGTATTTCGACCATGTTATACATCAGTGGGGCCTATAGAGCACGTTGCTTGACCGTACATTTCTGGGAGAAAACGAGGCAGAGGGATACCTTTGTGAAAATCCGGGTTCCGGGAATTAAAGATGCATTGACATTGAGAGCTGGAGAAGTGACTAGAAAAAAAGATTACAGGTCAGATGCGATGAGAGCAACTTTCTGTTGAAGACCTACTGATTTATTGGTTATCAATGCACATAAAATCTCTAAAATAATTAAATTTTCTCCAAGAATAGAAAACACGAGTAACGCCATTTAAGAACGCCGCAGAACTGTAAAATACTCTTTGTGTTGATGCATTCATTTTTTTTTTTTTTAGATAATATTTTTTTTTAATGTTTTTTTTTTCTGAAAGTGATACAGTGTAGAGACTACATTTCGTCTTCTATCTAACACTGTCTTTAGCTTTGGGGTCATGTCTTATGATTTCGCCACTGATTCACTTTTTCACGTTGTTTAGGGTTATCGACAGAAAAAGAACATTACCCCACATTCCACCTCCCCTAGTAGATGTTTCTCTAATTCCAGGGTCAATACACAATACCCCATCTCTCGTGTTTGATAAAAGGCATCCAACACCAGGGAGAGCTGAATAAAAGGTAGTTTATAAAATGCTTACTGTCAAGGACAGAAATCCAATATCCATCTCCGTCAGTGATAAAATGGTCTCTAACACTAGGGACAGTATCACAGGATCTGTCTCCCGAAGTTGATAAAATCTCCCTAAACCAGGGATAGTACACTAAATTCTGTCTCCCGTAGTTTATAAAACAACATGCTCCCTACCAAAAAAAACAGTACTCCAACATCCATCTCCCGTAAGTGACAAAATGGTCCCTAACAAAAGGAAAGTAGCACGTAATCCATCTCCCGTTGTTGATAGAATCTCACTTAAACCAGGAACAGCACCCCAGAATCTAACCCCTCCCCCCTCCCCCGCATCCAATAAACTGCTGTGTGCAACAAGACACTGTTTCCCAAAAGCCACCTCCATAGCTGACAAAATGCTCCTTGACATCAAGGAGAGTGCCTCAGTACTCACCTACCCTAGCTGATAAAAGTGTGTACCTCTTGAACAACTATAAAATACAGCTTTACATCTGTAGCTTGAACATCTGTATCCATTCCATGAAGAATAATTAAGTTACAATCTCAACGTGCAAGTTGTGGCTGCACAAGACAAACGATCACTTACTTTTGTTGATGGTTGGTGAAACAATAACAGACGCGAAAGGGCATATGCCAGTACTAATGATGCAGGAGGTGTTGTCTTCGCAATTACATGTATTCTCACAGTCAAGTCCGTATTTTCCGGCCTCGCAGATAGATTCTGAAATGAAAACAGCAGGTCGCAATGTGACCCTCTTTTGCTTTTGTTTTTCTATTACGTTATCATAGTCAGTCGGCTCTGGGGCTAAGTCGATGCGAACGCTTCGTTATGCCTGGATGTCGCGTTCGATCCCAACTGCAAGGCCATGCGCCTTGCGTTGGTTTCGACAGTGGTATCAAGAAAGCCGACCGTCCAGTAAGCAATGGCAAACTACTGGACGTAAATTTGCCTAGAAAAACCACACAGGGGTTGGTTCTGCAACGTCCTGTAAAGGATACGCAACTAACCTTACCTTATCATAGTCAAGTCATAGCACACTGAGCATTTCAATGGGTCCATAGTCTTCCGATAGGGAGTCGACATACCGAAGCGGCTAGACGCTTGCAGCGAATCGGAAGGTCGTGGGCTCGCTCCCCAGCGGAGCCTGACGTTTTTCAAATATGACCTTGGCTCCCATGTCGACCCAACCTTGAGTGGGTACCGGGTGTAGTCCCGGAAAGTAAAGGCGACCGGCTGGATGCTTATCGAAAAATCCATCTTGTGCCGATTGGTCTAAAAATGTAGGTCTAGCCCACATATGCCCTAAAAGCCTGAAAGGCTTGAGAAGGGTCCTTGACTTTTTTTTTTTAAATAATTCTCTGATACTACAGTCATTCCAAAGAACCGGAAATGATTGTCTATATGAGAAGCTAGAAAAATTTTACCTTCTCATCTCTTATAAATATTCACAAAATAATGAAATCGTTCAGACATCTAGTAAGAATGCTTCGAGACCAAAATGCATACAGACATTTTACGGCAGAACATCTTGGAGAAAGTCGAGAGGAAGACCAAGAAAGTGATGGGCACATGTTGTAGCAGAAACTTACAAAACAGACGAACAAATCTATCACCCAAGTCACTTGAGAATAAAGTTTTACTACTTACTCTTCGTCTAAAAAATGTCACACACACACACACACACACACACACACACACACACACACACACACACACACACACACACACACACACACACACACACACACACACACACACACACACACACACACACACACACACACACACACACACACACACACACACACTCACAATTAAAATAGCTGAGGTAGGAATATTGTAATAAAAAAAAATTTTTAATGTAAACTGTAAAATTGTGTTTTAAGCTCACTCACACAGTTTCTGTCATCACCCCTCGGTCCCTCCCCTTTTTCAAATCCACTGACTATTCCTCTATCCCTGTCTGAAGAATTTGAAATGCATCACACAGTTGTTTTAAGTGATCTTAGCAAACGTGTGCGCCAAGACTAAATTGAGTGTCAGGAATTGTAGTTAGAAGTAAATGCGGCCAATGTAATAGTTACTACATCAGCCATTGAGTATCAGAACTATTACCACCACCACCATCTCCACAACAACTAAAGAAAAAAAAAAACACTGTCACTATTGCCTATTTTGCCATTTGTCTAGGTCAGTGCAGACAGGGATTCGTGAGCCAGAGATGCCGCATGGTATGTGCTGTCGCCACAGTCTGTTCAGTTTAGGATGTTCAATTGTGCCCCTGACAGAGAAACTCTATCGCCTCACTGGGAGTCGAACCCGGGTCTTCTGCATGACAGCCTGACATTGTAACCACATAGCCAACCACAATAACTACTACTTTTTTTTTTTTGTTACTACTACCTCCACTGCTACCATGAGCGGATTAATCCTGTGGGCAAAGCAGTAACTGTGGCTTCCTTGAGCTGGGCAGTAGTGATGTCACTGATGTCGGTCAGTTGCACGATAATCTCCCCAAACAAACTAGGTTAGGTTCCATTATTACATTTTTTAGACTGTTTTGCTGTCCGAGGGGTTATGGATTGCCGCTATGTTGTTTCCTTTCTGGCTTGTCTGGCATTTACGTAGGAAGAGGAGGAGAAGCTAGTGAGAATTTTACAGCTAAAAAAAAACAACATGTGCTGTGTATGTGTTACCTCCGAAGATTTCAACTTCACACAAGGCCAGCTGTCTGGGGAAAATGTTGCTGTGGATGTTGACTCTGGAAACAGTTTGAGGCGAGTGGATGAGTGTGAGGACTTCCTGAAAACTATCGGTTGGAGTGTAACTATAATCGTAGACAACGTTACCGGCCTCATCAACACTCTCCAGAGAAATATTGGAGAGACGAAATTCTGGATCCTTTGCTGAAATATTGAATGCACGTGGATATATAGTGGATTGAATCTAGTTAAATACATTAGTATGAAATTCAGTTTCATAGGGGTTAATTGCAATATGGAAGGAAGTAATGATTACGACTCAGCATCAAAGAACATTAAAGAGAAACTGGATAGGATTCAGCGTCAAGCTCTTACCACTATCATAGAAGTTGGGAGAGGAACGTCTAGAGAGGCGATGGAGATTGCTCTAGGCATCACTCAATCTCAGACAGAAGCAACTAATATACACCTGGATAAAAATGGCTAAAGATTCAAGTCACCCAACGTCAGATGCTTTCCATCATAAAATTACCCAACATGGTGAAAAACCGGAGAGGAATATACTTAGATCAGTAGGTTGGGACGCAGAAGAAGACATGAACGACACTGAGGACTTAGCTAGGATGCTGGCAGCGTGCCTTAAGTTCATATCCAAAACCCACATAGAAACTAGAGTTGCCCCTCACGGACGCCAGCTAGTGCGAACAAATCGCAAAGGTACTAACATTTATTAGTCCTAATCCATCGCAAAGACTAAATAAACAATAACAAAACGGATAACCTGAGAGCAAATACTGTTGGATCTAAGAATAAGATAGGAGAAGTAGGAGCAGGAGTTATTATTCATCAATGGGGAATTCAACAACAATATAAAATGATTGCACAGCAGAACTGGTCGACATCATGACGCGCTAGAGACTGTACTAAATAAGCTCCTAAACAACAAGCTATATTAACAGACTCACTGTCAGCAGTACAGTTTCTAAGAACTTATTATAAAGGCAGCAGAGCAGATATACAAGAAAATAATTTAGACCTTTCTACTCAACTAAAAAAAAAAAAAAATAAAGGATATCAAGTCACCGTTACATGTGTACCAGCACACAGAGGTGTAACTGAAAATGAAAAAGCAGAGCAAGCAGTTAGATTGGAACTAAATGTTCCACAATGGTATTTGCAGGCCTAATTAAAGCTGAATGGATCAGCGTTGTCAAAAGTCATAGTATTGACATGTTGAATCTGCAATGAGAGAACAGAAATGTAGGCAACGAAGCATATCATAACCTAAAAAAAAAGCCAAGTTTAATACCTAGGTCTTTAAAGACTAAAGATTCCAGCAAATAAACTATTGTGGATTCTGAGACTTGGATGGTACCCAGAATAATTCTTATCTCCCTTATTCTAGACTGCTTTGAAGATAACACAGTAGAATAGTATTTGATACATTGCACTAAATATAAACAAGAAATGAAACCTATTGAGGACTACTTCCAAAAACGAAATCAACAAATCATTACCAGTAAATGTTTACATGTGGAGATTAAAAACGAAATCCAAAAACTTGTAAAACAATTTAAAATCAAAACATATAAAGTGTTTTAACAGGAAACATCTAACAAAACAAATATCTACAAACGCAAGTATCCGTGCGAAAAAGGGAGGTGTTTGGAGGCAGATCGAAGTGTATGTGTAGGTGGACGAAAGTTATACATGAGTTCCAGGGTGTATATAAAAGTGATTACTTAGTGATAGGGATATATATGTATATATGAATAAGTGAGTGTGCTGGAATGTGTGGACACGAACTACGAGAAATGGGTTGTGCCGAAGATTGTAACTCATGATCACTCATCACACATGCCATTTGTCATATTAGGCTTTACTAGCATAACGAGCAAAGACCACAGACATAAAGGCTAATTTCAGACCTCATACTATCACAGACAAGACCAGAAACTAACAGAGTCGACCTTTAATACACTGAGAGGTCACAACAGATAGCTGACACACAATAACTGCGAAATCCTTTTATATTTAGGATATATGGTTGAAGGTCGGCTCTGCGGCTAAGTCGATGCGAACACTTCGTAATCCCGGGATGCCGGTTCGATCCCAACCGAGGGCCATGGGTCTTGCGTTGGTTTCGACAGTGATATCAAGAAATCCTACCGGCCAGTAAAGCAATGACAAACTACTGGAGGTCAATATGCCTTTTAAAAAAACACAAGAGCCAGAGGCTGGTTGGGTTGGTTCTGCAACGTTCTGTAAAGGATATGCAACTAACCTTTATGGTTGAAGATGTGTGTATGTGGATGGGGGCAAGGAAATCGATACAGATACATGTAGTTTTGTAGACATAAGTGAGTATAGGGGGACGAGTGTAAGTATTTACAAAAGTAAGTGCGAGCGAGTATACTGCACGAGTACATAAAATGACATTAAGTGATGCTGGCTCACAAGTTTAAAAGCGTTCGTATGTGTGAAAGAAAGAGTAATGTCGGAGTGGGTATCATTATGGATTCTCGGGTGTGTGAAAGCATACGCCTGGTTGTGTGCAGACATACACACCTCGGATCTAAACTCATGGATTCATCTTTATCCATAATCATGACATGTGAGACACAATATGGTTGATGCTGACAAGACTAGACCTCCTGTCCATTTCCCTACAATTGTGTGGTGGTGGCGGTTTGTGACATGGGACAGAGACTCCCTACCTCTGCTCTGACCTGTCATGTTGGATTCCACTATAAAGAACGCCCCCACAGACGTGAAAGCAGTCGAGTAATATGGAATGACCCACCCCCCAACCTCTTTCCCGCCCCAATTACTTTCTCCTCCCTTTCCCCATAACAATTCTCTCGCTGCACTAAGAGTTCAACCCATAACACTACCCAACCCACCCACCCCTTCCAGCAAATAGTCTTTTCAAAGAGTACAGAACTTTAGGGGACGTCAGGTAAAATCGCATGCAGTTTCTCTGCTCCAAAAGCATAAAAACTTTCACTGTCGAACACTCTAGTTTCGTTGTACGAGTGTTCCAGCCGCATTGATCCTCATCAGTTTACATCAAAGAGCACTTGAGTTCGGTTACCTTAGAGTATGTTACTGATGTAAACTAGAGCCCATCCACCAACCCAAAACCCTATAACTGGACTTCAGTATAACATACGACGGCTAGAATCGTTGAGAGAATAATTTCATACACAACAACATGGTATGCCTAACCCGCTCTTTTATTTTTTTTTTTTTATATTTTATTTTAAGAAGACCGCTATGGTCAAATATGCAATTGTTTAACATTTTCGGCTCTATGCAAAATCAAAAACTGTGTTTCTTTTTGGTAAGTAATACATCCAAAATTGTGAAACTTTAAATGGTCGTCCAAAGAACGTTTTGTAGATGTGTAAAGCTCGCTCTCCTACAAGAAACGCCTGGCCAAATTAGGAGGAACATGACCCAAAAGGGGAAATTCAGGATTATACGGATCGGAGAAACACAATCGGACATCGGAAAGGATTGTGTGGTCAGACTGAGAAGACGAAGGATTTAGCCAGAGAGCTGGCGAAAATATCCGAACGTTAGTTACGAATATGGCGCAAATGAACCAGACCACGAATGTAATCAGAGACTGGTGTCGGGTTCGGCCAGATAGCAGCAGATTGAAAGTGGTCGAGTTTTAAAGTTTTTTTGTAAATTGACTTGGACTTGGACGTTCATTTTAATTGTATCTGCCAGTGAAATTTGTAAAACCACAACATACAGTTAAATTAATTCAAAGACAAATGTATGGAAACAGACACAATTAAATAGGATTAATTTAAGGGAGATATAGTCCTGTGTAGGTCCTGAGGTACATAGGTTGTTGGGGTGGGAGGAGGGGGGGGGGGGAGAAAAAAACTAATTCCCTTTAAAAAAACATACGATTGAAGGCTACTAGGTTGGGTGGATCTTTAGTCGAAGTTTGAGAGCATATGTCAGAGAGGCAAGGAAATAACCACCTGCAAATAATTTAGCCAGGTAAGTAAAACACATGTGCACGCAAAACTCGAGGTCTGGAATTAGACGAAAACACATAAGTGCACGAGCAATCAAAACTATCAACTGGAGTTTGGATTGGATTTTTTACCCCACCAGGACATCACACAAGCGATAAACACCCGATGACACAAAGTGCCACCATGCGGATGAGGATCACCGTGGAGAGGTCCCAGAAACCGCGTTCAGACATTTGGCCATAATGATGACCTGCCTATATTGCGGCCCCTGGCAAAAGCCAGAGTGGGGCTTCAAATAACAAAAAATAACGTCCTAAGAAGGACGAAAAGCAGTAATTAACTGGAGTTTTAGCTGGTGGACGCTAGGAAAAAGAAGATCACCACTCGCACACAGCACTTAGACGTTAGAATGCTGACCTCTTCATATCGCTTTATAAATTATCAGCCTCGTCATAAATGACTACTAAAAGGTATGGGCGCATTGGCAGACTTTAGAAAATAAAAAGTGTGTAGGTCTTAGCTAATTAAGAGCCACTTGACAAGACCGTAGTCATCAAAGTCATGGGTTGAAGTCTCAGGGCGTGGATGGTTAACTCTCACGCTATGTTGAGCACACTTAATATTGACCATCTACACTAGGTTGCAATTTTTGTTCTCAATAATTACTAAGAAACGGTATATACCCGAACGAAAAGTATATTAGCGAGCTTCACAATAAAACAAATACAAACAAAACGTGAACGTTGTGGCTATTTAGCCTTCATCAGTACACACAAAATAAACAGTACTACATAGATACAAAAAATCACTTAGCTGGTATCACGATGCGGCCATGTCGGTTGTTAAACAAACGTGTCAGCTAGGGGAATAAGTACCCCCCTGTGGAGTATCAGGGGCCATAACTAGGGTGTAGGGGTTGAAACTGTGAGGGCAGTTCAATCCCCTGGAAGTAATCTCACCCTCAAAAATTACTAGTGCCTGTGTTGGCACCGGGGCTCCAACGTGAGTCAAAGGGAGGGGAGATAATTGACCTACTGCCCCCGTAAAGATCATGTCGACTAATTATAATCCTTTCTTTGAAGTCTAAGTGCATCTGTCTAAAAAAATGAAGAAACCATCAATCTACATACAAAAAAGACAGATGTGTATGAGGGATGCACAAACAAAACACAGTTTCCGGAACAAGACTGCAATCCAGAAATAGACGAACAACGAGAATTTTACAGCCAGTTAACACAAAGACGATGAAGAAAGGTGTATTATGCATTGATCATTGGCAAAGAGAAACTGTTTTCACGCAACCCAGACTTTTCAGAATAATGAGGGCATGGTCTTCGCTTCCCGTTTTGAAAGTCGTATCATTCATAAATGCTCGCAGATATCCCCAATTAAAGACCCTGACCGACACCGGCAGCTAGATCTAACATGACTTGCATGGCCATAACAAACCGTAACGGAAAGATCGTACATCACATTGATATCTCAAACTGGGGCTCAGTTCACCTCGTAGTAAACGTGGTGGCAGAGAAGAATATTGGTCACTCATTTCGATTATCTGTGTCATGACGTGGAACATGCAAATGGCAGGCTACACTACCTTATGAGGTACATCCCCATAGGCGTTGGTGAGGTCCAGTTATACAGCATGCAATTCGGTTCTCTCTGCCTTACTTCTTTGGATACTTTCCCAGAAATGGTCGCATGCTCAAGACACCCGTAGACGCCCGGGATGCCACCTTTTTGCACCGTTGTGTCAATTTTTTTTTTGTTCTGCATCAAATACTGTGTGAGTCTGAGGGCCATAACCGAGAAGAATATCTTGCACTCAACCAACAGGAGTGAGGGTACCAGTTATACAGCATCGCAATTCCGTTGGCTCTCTGCCACTCGGCTCCAAGCTAGCTTTAGCGAGCGTTAAAGTATTCAGAGGAGTTTTGGACAATGCCTATACACCAAGTAACGAACACTGTCGGGTCCTGTAGCAGATTATTCGCTGGCCCTGTTCACAACTTCTTAGATCTCAGACCAAGAGGAAAGCATCCTTTTGAACGCTGCCTGCAGCAACACAAGCCGCCTTTGGGGCAAGGTCACAGTCACGTTAATGCCTTGTGCCGACGCGGATATATAATGTAAACAGGCTAAGCTAGGTTCAATGAACGGAGAATTTAAAGTCGCTTCACGTGATGCTCCGAGTTCGCAGATCAGTGGACTGTCCGCCGCCCTATGGACACGTAGGAAACTAGTTGAAGATGCGGAACCTCAAAAAAAGGAAGCTGGGTTACACACACAGTCTAGGGCAGCAAGTAATGGTCCAATGGATCGGCCCTCGAGAGCATGTTTAGGGACTATAAGCGTTTTCGGGTCGGCAAAAATATAAGATCGCTGCAAGTTAGGATGTCGAGAGCATCTTGCCTTGCTTTTACTGGCGCCTACATGGGCCTACATGGCCCAGCGTGAGACCACCGACCCAAGAATATTCACTATGCAGAACAACGCAGACGCTCAAGCACGTATTGTTCACCCTAGGCCAAGGATGATATACATGGCACAACCATAAATCCTGAAATAGTGTGTGGACACTGTAGATCAAACCAGGATAAGGGACATAGCAAGGGCTGTCCAAACGTTTCCTTTATCCCCTATGCGCTTTCTCAAGGCTGAGCAGATTTCTAAAGGTAATTTCAACAAAGTCGCATACATCTGTCTGATTTAGAGAAATACCACGAATCAGTCCGAAGACTGACTTGAGACCAGATGTGGTTCTGCACTCTGCATCAAAGCGCCAGCTCATCCTGAAAGAGCTCAGTGTGCCACACGAGTGGCCGATGGAAGAAAATCACATGTGAATTGGTCGCCAGGGGTAGGTGCGATGAGGTATACACGGTAACACTCTTAGCCGTCGATTTAGGCGCAAGGGTGCTAATCTCCACCTCCATATACCATCTACTAAAGCACATTGGCTTGTAACGCAAAGAGTGCAATCTGGCACTAAAAGAATTTGGTGACTCGGCTGTAAGGGTTTCAAGCTGGCTGTGGACACATCGGAACATCGTAGGGGATGAGCCTCGGTAGATTGCTCCAATAACCTAGTGGAAATGAACGTTACACCCCTAAAAGGAAAAGTCTCTAGTACATCTCTGCCAATTGTCAATGGCTAACGTCTGTCCAATGAACCAACCGCTCACTTGTCACCCTGGTCGTGAAGGTAGTCGGCTAATTTGCTACCGCAATGACAATATATAACATCAAATCTCAGAATACTGAAGTCACCACTTTGTCTTGTCTGAACGTCCGTTAAGCGTATCATTAGATGTCTAAGGCCTGGAGTCGTGAACCAATTGTCGACGTGGTACCTTTTTACTGATGATCAGTAAATCTCCTGCTGTGCATGCTCCCGCTGTGGCATTATACTTAAATTAAATTGCATCCTCATGGGAGATTTGACACCTGGGGCGAACTTTCATCTGCAAAAGTTAAGTGATTTGCACATGGTCTGTCAGATAATATCGCTGATTTTTATTGTATTGTTGCCCGTGAAGCACACTAGTTTTTTGTTCACAAAATAAACAGAGGTTTGATGTGAAGATATTCCCTTTGTTTAGTTTAGAAAAGGACTTGTAGATCGTACATGCGGTGTGTCCAAGCGCTGCTTATGTAGTTGTATGTTGTTGCTAATGTTGCGTAATTCACTAGTCACATATTCATCGCCTGACTCAAGGGTAATATTGAATGCTTCAGAAGAGCCCTAATCTTTTCTGTAGTTTCCCTGTTTTGGCAGACTAGCGGGAACTACTTATTGTTCTAACCACAATTATTTTCACATGTCCTGACCACTTCATTACTTTTTCCCTTACCGCTAGCCCAGTTTTAATGACACAGAAGATGAGAATAAAAAGGGAAGAAGAAGTAGAAGAAATTGATGAAGACGAAATAACCCCATATCCTGGTGTGCATCTGTGAACAATACAGCCGGAAATTTGCAGTTCATTAATCGTGCCACATATGTAAAAAAAAAACTCCATAAAAAATGGCTAGTAAAGAAAAAAGTGAAGATCCCTTTTCACGCCCGTAGGCGCATCGGGTGTATGAAAAGAGCATCCCATATTTTTACAGACCAATCGGCACTAGGTGGGTAATGTGGTCAGCATTATGTGGCCGGCCGTCTTTACTTTTCAAGGACAGTCATCCTGGTACACATTTTGGCTGGGTCGAACTGCGACGTCCCATACCATGATAAAAATCCACGCAACCTGCAGTGGGTTTTGATTGCGGTACGACGGATTTACAAGTCGGACTTGCAAAGCCTAAGCCACGGACGCTGCAAAGTGGCCTAGACTCTCCGAATACTAGCGGCCTCATTTTTAGGTATTTGGTAATATAATTCACATTTAGGTATAGTATTATAGTACATACCATGTTGCACCCTATATATATATATATATATATATATATATATATATATATATCTGTGTGTGTGTGTGTGTTCTAAATATATATATATATATATATATATATATACACACACACACAATAAATTGCACAATTTATATCCAAGAATATTTCGCTGAATCTCGTCAGGTGCATACTACAGTAAGAATTTATTAAAATGACGTCAATAGATGAATGCTTCCAACTAAAAAAAAAAAAAGTCGACTACATTCGAAGACTGTTTCATCAGGGTATTTGCAAAATCAAACTCATGATCTTTTGTCTGCCTAATGCTGGGCTGAACCGGTTTATCGCGGCTACATCTAGAAATCTCAATAATCTACTGCCGAATTGCACCTTGCTTGTATACAATGTGCTCAGAGTCTGAAATATGAAACGCAATGCATGATGGGGAACTTTTGTCGACCAGTCACCTGCTTCTTTGTTATTGTTTGTTTTCTATTTGTTTAGATTCACAACGGAAAGATACTGCTTTGAAAATATATATATATAACTTTAACCAACCTCTTTTCCATCAGTGCTATCTTTGTGCAGCAGTCATTGATAATGAAAATGTTTACCCGTTTCCACAAAACTTACAATCTGTTCTGCCGTATATAAGATATTTGTGGACGCTTCGCGGACTTGAGAAGGTCAGTTCCCAATACTGCCTCCTTGTGGGACTCTCCTGGGTCATGGCGCAGCTAAAGCCGTCATAGAGACGCTGGTTTGTCTTGCCGTCGACTGCCTTGCTGGATGTAAAGGAGATGTTGAGCTGAAAGGTTGAAGGTGACTGTTCGCTGTACGTCGAGGACTGTTCTGTCTTAGCTTTCAGGGCAAGATTCCGACCTACTCATGTTACAAACAACAAGGAAAAAGTAAGCAAAGAAATATTTCCTATTGACCTATCAGACTTCCGGTGCTAGATCTAAATTGTATTGGGCCAACCAGCACCAGGGGCGAGTGAGCCTTGGCGCCTAGGCACCTTAAGAGCCCCCCCCCCCACCCCCCGCCCCAGCCTTTACCCCCTTCCCCCAAATACCCTAACCACATTTTAGGACAGGGTGAAACTAATTTATAGAGTAGAGGATTAGGGTGGCAAATGCCGCCACCCCCTCCCTAACCATGTGTCATCAATCTATGAAGTGCCGTCTTCATGGTGACGGTTGGCTGCCATGGATCCCCAACACGTTGTCTTTTGTCCTAGTTGTATACTTTTTCAGACTGCTACCCGTCTCTTGATGTTGTCCTTCCACATGTATCGTTGCTACATCTTGCTCTCTTACCTTCGACCTTTCCCTCTAGTATGGTTTTTAAAAGTTTGATATGTCCTATAATTTGGCTAAAGTATTTCAATTGTCTCTTTGTTGTTGTTGTTTTTTTTTTTTTTTTTTTTTTTTAATTTCCTTCAGTTATTATCTTTATCTTTTCCAGAACGTCTGCTTTGGAGTGTTTTTTTTTTTTTTTTTAAATTTTATTATTTTTATTAAATACGACCCATTTTTCTGTATACCAATATCCTCAGAAACTCAATTATATTATCTAGTTGCTTGTTCATTGTCCATGTGTTGGTATCTGTTGTTGTTGATTTTTTTTTTTTTTTTTTTTTTTTTTTGAGGAAAAAGAGAGTTGAAGGTGAAAAATGGTTTTAGCTCCCCAGTTCGATCCAGCCTAGGAATACAAAGTAAAGTCATAAGAGGCAAAGGATGTCAATGTTTTTTTGACCACATCCCCGACCGAGTGCCGATGGGTCTATATAATATAGCTCTAGCACTGTGTACCAAATAAACATTCGGATATTGAGAATAGTCTTTTATGCTTGCGTAATTGTGTTTCCAATTACCTGTTAGTAGTTGAAGTGGTCTCGATTGGTGCAAATAATTGTCAAAACTTTGCTAACTAACAACTTGTTGTAGTAATGGAAGAACAAGGTAAGCAAGAAAGAGTGCAGTCAATACCAAGGCATCTGTAAAGTCATGATGGGCGAATGCAAGTGAGATGAGTGATAGAGCGACAGTTGCAATGATAACAGAAAGACATTAGAAGACATAGACGATGCACAGTTGCGGTCTTCCAGCTCAACATTTTCTGACTGGGAATTGAGCGAATATGTCACTGGAATGTGAGAAACTACATACCCAAGGTCAAAGAGAAATAGTCGTCACAAAACCAACCTACATTAAAAAAAAAAAAAAAAAAAAACAGCAAATAAAATGGATTGCCAACCAAGCCATTCCACACAAGACATAAGCCAAAACAGAAGATGGACAAAGCGCAGGACACTTAACATACCTAGTAAACCTAATTTTTCAATTGATTTGCATCTTGGTATTCACCTTCACCTCATCTTTTACCAGTTTCCGTGTCGAGTTAAACCAAGAACATGAAAGAACGATAGCAAGAGAGGAAACTCTACAATAGCATTTACCTATGATTGAAGGGACCAGAAGACGAGAATGAGAGCCTTATGTTTCCCCCGACATCCGTACCGCGCAAGCGAAATAAGAAACAAAAAGAAGAAGAAGCTAACAAACTCCAACATTTATTTGATTTGTGCGGTTTTACTAGCAAGTGTTTGTACAGTATTTTGTCGATAGTGGGCATCATATATTGAATTATAAATGCAGTTTATAATACTTCAATACCCGGTTCGGTTCAGCTGCTATTTATCATCAGACCGTATCGAATGCATTTTGGCGAAGGTAGGAAGGTTGCACGTCGAGAAAACAATGGCAAGCTATTGAATGTACAATCGCCAGTACAACCACAAACAGACAGCACATGATAGAGTTTGATTGCAACGTCAGGTAGATAATATTGAACTAATTCGTACATTCTTTATCTTTTGATTGTGATCTGATGTAAGGCTCTAGCCTGGACCATAAATGTTTGTCTTTTGCTAAACCAAGAGTCCAACGCTGGCCACCAGGAGCAACATGTGTCTCGCCGGTCGCCCTCAGCTTATCTTGTAATTTAGTTCCCTGGTCACATCCACAACCTTTGCTGGAGGTAGCCAATGCAATCCTGCAGTTAATGCTCAAGAGTATATATGTGTATATGCCTCTTTTTTATAGGTGTGCTCTAATGCAGGAGTTCCCACCCCTCCCCCCCCCCCTTTTTTTTTTCTTCCATGTAAAGTCTTTATTCTACCATCTCCACATCCTCTTGAAAGACTACTTTAACACTGTTTTGACTTCTCATCAGTTATGCATTGGTTGTAGATACAGACAATTTAGCCAGCTCATCTGCTTTCTCATTTTCTGAAATACAACAGATCGGCTAGCTTGGATAGCAAGCCAATGTAAGTCCTGAGATCTGCAGTTAGTTTCTGCTCCACTGGGCTTGCAGAACAAATGGATGTCTAATAGCCAATTATTGTTCCAGTTGATTAGCATCTTCATATCCTTCTACACTTTCTCTTGCACCTTTTAAGATGTTCAGGTAGACTAAGAAACCAGAGGTAGATTTAGTCAGCGAGTATAAGCTGTGTGCCATTTGTATTCCTGAGTAAAGATATACTTGTCTGTAGAAAGGATGTCTCAGCTCTGTAGTTTGTGCACAATTTTTGATTGCATCAGCAGCTAATGGTCCAGGGTGTACTAGTATACTTCTCTACAAGCATAGCGAGAGGCAAGGATCTCTGGTGTACATCTGTATGTGCCTCTTCTGCAGAGATCCTTGGCACTTCTTTGACTACATTTGCCTTGTCTAGATTGTATGTGCATGGCTCTGGCCAAAGCTTTTCCCACAGTGTACATCTCTTTCCAGCCCATCTTGATGATGTTTATATAGTTTTCTAACAATATGACTGGGGCCCTGACAATGACGATATTTTTTCCTTGTGAAATTGGGAATGCAGTGGTGACTGTTGTCGTTTTAATTGCTAGTACTGTATAACATATTTGCCATGTCTTCTTAGTTAAAGCTATTTTCTCTATCTCTCCAAAGGCTATAGTTTTCATAGATCCAGAACATCCTCACTCCCATATTCTGAACAGTGTTAGGTTTTCTCATGGCTGTCTTTTCAGATGAAGTGAATGACAATTTCATGATTGGCCCGACTGTTCAATATATACGTCAGATTGTAGCTCTGTCGTTCTGCCAGGTAATTTGGAATATGTAGGCGTTCTTTACCCGGCCAGATAATTTGGAATATGTAGGCATTATTTACCCAGCCAGGTAAATTGGAATATGTAGGCGTTCTTTACCCAGAAGTCTCTCTCACACACACACACACACACACACACACACACACACACACACACACACACACACATTACCAGTATACAAAGGTTAATACAAGTTAACGTCTGCAGCCTACCTCCACTGACGTAGACTGAGCACAAATAACGGACCCCATCACCAGACAGGACGATCTCATCTATGGGGTCAGCAATCTCGCAGTGGATGTCCATTGTTATGCTGTCTACAGTTGTATACGTTCGGTTTCTACACTCAGTGGCGTTAGAATTGCTTGTAAATTTCGCCTTAATCTGACTCCTGAATTCTGGTAAGTTTCAACACAGAGCTGAGATACACAGTTGTCGAGTTCAAAATGAATAACTGGCTAAGTGGGTAAACAGCTTCATCAATTGTTCAGAATAGTTCAAAGCAATTAGCATCTGAGGTGAGATTTAGTCAACACTAAATTTGTTGATTTTTACCTTTTACTTTACATCAAAACCCCTATCACCCCCCCCCCCCTCTTTAAACCACCTTGCCATATTCTAGCGACTTCTCAAAGTCTGTTTCATGTACGGTTAGTCAATATGGCTCTATACAGGCCTTAGTATCAAATAATGCCAATGTTAGGCTGAGAAAAAACCGACATCACGGCACTCGGGACATTCACATAAGCGATCAGCCCATATCTGTCTATATCTTCTTGGCAACAGCAGCCATCTTTTTGTATTGCCTTCTTTGCCTTTTTTTTTTTTTTCCTTTTGTGTTGGGCGTCTGCAAAGTACTTTCGCTGGTTTCTGATACACGTTTGGTTTTACGACACAATTAGAAAAAAGATCCAACAACCTCGTTCTCAGCTTTCCTTATCATCTTTTTTTTTAAAGGAGTTTCTTTTGTCCAGGCATACACTATATTGTCTTATATCCTGTGGTGTTAACCAAACACAGGTCTGCTTTATTCACCAATGTGCTCAGAGATTCTGGTATTCCTTATGCATTCTTTTACTGATCGGTCTTTTTTTTTTCACTTCCAATTTTACGTCATAGTAAGATGTGATAAACGGTCTTTCACAACTGTTCAACTGGCGAAACAATGTTACTAACAATTTTAAAATGAAATCTACTGCTACCAGTACGTCGATTTATTCCTGTAATATTCTAGTTTCTCGACACATATTCTCAGAAATCTGATCTAAAGCACTTTCACTCCTATCAACGATGGCTATTTAAAAAAACATTTCTGATTGGCTGATACAAATAAACCGTTTGTCAAAACTACACTGTTCATTGCTTGCGTCATTCAGTAGCGTTTAGCTCACTAAACTTCAGCCTACATTTCAATTGGATCAATGGTTCACTTATCGCGAACTAATACAAATGGATACTGTGAAATGCGTTGTGAGATGCAAACAGAAGGTCAAACTGCCACCGAGATTCATCGTCGATCATGTCGTGTGTGAAGTGATAACGTGATAATGTTTGGTGAGGGACTGGTTCAGGAGATGCGGAGACAGGCCGAATCATATGCACTATGAGGGTAGACAAGAACGACGCTCAAGAGCGACAGATGCGCTCATTCAAAACGTAGCCCATGCCGAGGTAGAAAAGTGCCGTCTCACTATTTGAGATATTTCTGCAGAATTTTCACAAATCGCCGGGACTAATGTGTCTCAAAACTCCTGGCTGCTCCATGAATGTTTGCCCACCCACGGATTAAGAATCTCACTCTGGATGGCAGGCCAGCCTGACAAATTTCAAGGCCACATTCAATCTCCAAAACAGGTATAATTATGGCACCCCCCCCCCCCCCCTCTCCCCCTAACGCCTACAGTAGCCAGGTGTGACTAACAGTCCTACAAGTATGCTGATACAGAAGTTTCAAAATCTTCAACAGTTACCACTGTTGCGTATAATTACCGTGCATACAATTAACACAACTTTACATAACTTTACATAACAGAAATGACATACTAGGCTTGGAGACGACCACTCTCATCCATGTGAAGATAAATGATACATTGAGATTTAAGGTGGTGGATTTCTCTACTGAAGCGGG
>CAJHNH020000046.1:213967-246467 GCA_905116865.2 Candidula unifasciata | reverse complement strand
GATGGGTGTTTTCTACACTTCCTCCTTTTAATGTGTACATCACTATTATATATCTGTGGAGCAAGTGAAGAAAATATCAGCTCAAACACACGTACTCCGTCGCGTAAGCTGAAATGTTGGACCGAGATTTTCACATGCGGCTGGCCGCATAGGTCGTCAATGTTGTTGCTAAGGCCGTCATGACGTTGATCCGCAGCATACACATCGAACACACACTAAAAACGCAACGCATAATCACCACACATGACCTTTGGGTCGATATTTCAGTATGGTCGAAGTGAAAAACGCCCGATAAAAAGAGAAATCAAGCTCATAATCACAACCACGTGCCGCCATATTGGAAAACGGAAGTGTATGTATAAAGACGGCCGGCGTAATGGTGACCACATTACCCACCTAGTGTCGAGTGGTCTGTCAAAATATGGGTGCTCTTACCATATGCCTGATGCGTCTAAGGGCCAAAAAAAAAAAAAAAAAAAAATATCTTTACTTTTGACTTAACCTTACTTTACTAATCGTCTAAAAAAAAAAAAAAAGCTGCAATTCAGTCCAGGACCTTTGACCTCTTGTCTTAAGGTATCTGTTGGGCGTCCTCTTTTCCTGGATGAATTGGTTTCATATGTTTGGCAATTCTCCCCTAAATATTCGCTTTCTACCACAAGCATGTCAGAAGGCAGTTGGGTTTGTTAATATCCCATTACCCCTTTCCCCGTAGAATTAGTTATAAGTATGAATAGGTACCGAAAACACATATCATTGACCTGTCATGGAACTGGCGAAGACTACACACAGAAAGCCCAGAAAACAGATTGTCCCTGCTACATAATCGGCTTTCATGGTATCCTCATTGAGATCTCTCAAGTTATACTTCACAACATCTGCAAAGGAAGATACTATTATATGAACTCCTTCAATATATGGGTAGCCGCTGTGGTGTACCGTCTGGGCGCTAGCCTACACATGGGATGGTCGTGCATGCAGATCCTCACGGAGCCCGTACTTTCTTCAAAAATGACCTCGGTTCCCAGGTTGTTCCAGCCTTGAATGGTTACCAGGTATATTCCTTGGAAGTAAAGGCAGCCAGTGGGATATTACCCACACCACCCACAGAGTGCCAAGTGAACTATAAAATATAGGTCTAGCCCTATACGCCCAAAACGCACGAAGGCGTGGAAAATGGACTTTATTTTACTTCACGTACCTCTAATGTGTCTATAATAACTTTTACTCGTTGTTCTCAAAGTTGCTACTACAGCGAATGAATTCCAGGACTCCCATTTTTTTCTGGAGAGATGTGGGGGGAGGGGGTGGGGGGTGGGGGGGGGGAAGGGACGGGGAGAGACACAGAACAGACACCTAATTCTTTACAACACTGTCGTAAAATGCAACTAATTTAAGATATGCAGTTGGATGTTTGGTGTGAAAGGGTGCTGATATCAATGCTTTTAAGGCGATAGTCAGCAAAACGCTCCATGTTCCATGCGCAACTTTAGTCACCTGAGTTTAGCATGGCCAGTCGGTCACAAACTGATTTTGACTAGGAATAATATGGTTATTTATAAGTTCTTGAAAATAAATATGGCTGTAACCAAAAAAAAAAAAAAAAAGTACAATCGTCATTGCTTCTGTTTTTGCGTCTTTTGACTGAAGCTATTGCCGACCACTGAATTAAGTAACAATCAAACACAACGGGCCAAACTGCCATTTCAAGGGCAGTAGATGTAGGGGTGATGTTGGCAGTAGAAAAAGGAGTGAAAAACTATATAAAAAAAAACAATAAAAAGAATTTAAAAAAACAGGAAGAAGAAGAAGAAGAAGAAGAAAAAGAAGAAGAAGAAGAAGAAGAAGAAGAAGAAGAAGAAGAAGAAGAAGAAGAAGAAGAAGAAGAAGAAGAAGAAGAAGAAGAAGAAGAAGAAGAACAACAACAACAACAACAACAATAACAACAACAACAAAAACGAGAACATGAACATGTTTAAAACAACAAATAGCACAATAATAACACTGTAGATTAATATCACAGCTCTCTGCAAAAGAAGAACAGTCACAAGAAATGCATGACTTCATTTTTTTTAAATTTTTTACAGAAACCTGTGAGCCACCTGTGATTGCATAGTCTTGACTCATGTTGCACAAGACAGATGCGTTGAGATGATTAACGCCTTGCAGCATTTGAGTTTATTTTTTTAAAACAAAAATGAGTGCAAACTCTTAGTTTTTTTAAGGAGGTCGCAGCTCTGATAAACCCAAATATCAAGTGCTCCTGCTTCGAAATTGGAGTGAAACTGCCCGAGAGGCAAGGAACCAACAGTCCGCTTACAAATAAGTTACACCTGTAAGACAGATGTGCACGCAATAGTCAGATTTTGGAACCAGTCTAAAGTTTAGAGGTGGTTAAACAACCAGAGTTGTCCGCCAGAGTTTTTAGACAGTGAACGCGAAAAAGAAAAAGAAGAATTGTGCTGCGCTTATATTCGTCTCAACAAAAAGCATCGAATTCTAAAAAGAAAGAAAAAAAAAATGTAGTAATTGTCATGCAGGGAAATGTTTCTTTATTTAGGATATCTGAGGTTTTATAATACAATACGGTAACAATTTAATATCCATAAACTATAAGATGTAAACCCTTCGGCTTGGTACTGTGAATATTGCAAACCTTCGGCTTTGATTCTGTGATGGATACCGTAAATCTGGGAGAAACGTGGCTTTCAGCCTACCCCCCGGGCGTAAACCCCAAACACAAGGAGTTCGTCCCTGGTTTAACCAACTGAGCTAGCGAGCCGGGCAAAGTGATTAGGACCTGTATAAACATTAAGATAACATCTTTATTCAGTCACGACGAGATGCCCACAAGTTACAAGTGATTTATATAGTTACTACAGCTGATCTAAGTGATTGCCACTAGCCTCCAGACATTTAATGCTGTAAACTGCTGCTCGTGCTACTTAATCCAACGACCCCATGTGTTTGCTGCACATGCAGTTACAATTTCTTGCTGAAGAAACGCCACCATTAAAAAAAAAAATGGCTATACTAATTTGATCTAAATATGGCGGAAAATGTCACGTAATGCTGACGTTTTTAAACAAGCAGCCTGTATGAAAATAATAATGCCTTTCACTGGTGGACGAAAACTATGTATATAATAGAAATAGAGGGTTAAAAGGGGCGGTTGGTGACGGGGACGGGGGGGGGGGGGGAACTCCCTCATTAGTAACAGTTTGGATTTTATGAAATTAAATTTTGAATCCCTTTGGTTGTTGATAATGTGTTTAAGGTGCTATAATTAGGCATGGTTATCACAGCCAATAACTAAGGTGAATGCAAGTACCAAGACCCTCTCGCGTAAAAAAAAAAAAAAATATTCCACATTAAGAGTATAGATACATTTTTGTCATCCTATTTTTTTAACGTATTTCTGTTCGTATCTCTCATGACTAATATAAATCAAATAATATGAGAAACAACATCGAAAAGACAGAAGTGATGTCAGTAGGAAGAAAGATGCAGAATTTAAATATAGAATTAGCTATATATATATATATATATATATATATATATATATATATATATATATATATATATATATATATATATTAAAGAGGCATTTGAGCTTAAATAACTTAGAACAACATTCACTGAGGATAGTAAATTGGACGAAGAAACTGACATCTGATGCAGTAACGCAGGTCAAGTATTGGGACAACCAGCACCCTCCTTACAGCATAAGGCGATCACAATCAGCACACACACACACACAAAACCAACAGTCTAATACAGAATATATTTATTCCCAGGATATGCTACCAGTGCTAGACGTGGTCACTCACAACAAAACATAAAAGGGAGTTAGAAACCATGTGAATGAGGCATCTCAGAGAAACTTGAGGAATGACCACAAGAGATAAAATCAGGAATGCGGTCACTCAGAATAAAGTCGGCACATAACCAATTCTGAATTACATTCAGAGACAACAAATCAAATGGTTTGCCAACTTGGAGAGAATGCCTTCTGATGCTGTACCGAACAAAGCATATACCAACAGAGTCAAGAGACGTAGAGTGAGAGGCAGACCAACAAACAAGATTTCAAGATAACAACAAAGAAACGCTACAGCACTACAATGGGTCTATGGTCGAAGCAGCCAGAAGAGCGCGAAGTAGGACCTTATGTATATCTCCGTCGACACCCGAAGCGGTAAGAGAGGACGTATGGAAGAAGAAGAAGAGGAACTCTTCGCTTATCTGAAATTGTCTTCTGCAACCCAATTTACTTCCTGATTTTCCCATTCAGTACAATACGGTCCATGTCGTAGTTTCCACAAATCCACATTATTACCATAACCATTTTAGTCCTGAGTGCACACATCTTTATCTGGTTGACTGGGACACACGTCTCGCATGGAAACCTGTATGATAAACTGGTAGTAGGTATACGATCTGCTAGAAGGCCAATGCTACGCTTTAAGGAAAAAACCAACGTGACCTAAAAGATATAAAACATTCACACAGACGGGTAGACAAGATCAACGGCAGGCCGATTCCTTTTGAGGCAAACAGTGAAACTCGGACTGTCGCAAGTTTGTAAGAGACCAGACTCAGAAACCTAAAGAGAGGAGACGTCCGTCAGAAAACCAGCCCCAGGAAGACAGCGTAGCAGCGTTTTTATGTGGAATATGTTGCAGAGACTGCCACTTTACACTCATTAGTAGACGCTATCACCAACATAAGCTCCAAAACTCCATGGTCCCTAAGGAATGACGGTTGCCTACTATCTTGTAGTAGAGGCCAATTTCGACAATGAGCAGCCTCTGTAATTCATCACTGAGGATGCCCTAAGGGGTTATATCACCCTCCATCCTCTGAGTGTTTACTTGATATCCAATTTTTAAGACCGGGACCGTATTGTCTAAAACAAAACAAAAATGATTTGACCTTGTCCAGTTTTGCGGAATCAATTATTGATTTCGATTTGAAAAAAAATTAACTAAGGAAAGTAGACTGTATTACCTGTAAACACGTATGTCAATTGTTTGTGGCGGACCTACTCTGGTATATCAACGAAATGAGTGAAGGGAAGGCGTCTAACATAGATCTCTGTGTACACATAGCCATAGTGGCTACTATCTCTCTTGCTCAAACGTCTATTTGATGTTTTCTTTGGTGTTGCTTATGCAGTGGCTGTGGGGTTTTCCATTCCAGTGCGTGTACAATTGCTTTGGAGCAGACGGATCACCACAGTCTAGTGAGATTGATGCAGTTGGGGGTGACGAGAGGTTCTGACAGATGCTCGAGGCTCAGAGGAAAGGCAAGACAGACGTTTAATCAGAATGCTACTGGCACCATTAGTATCGGAAACCTCCGCTCTGCTGCTGAAGATGGGGACGGAGCGCTTATGGGAATGCCCCGAGTGCTGTGATGTCGGTTCTTGAATCAAATTAAATCAAATCGACCATTTCAGTGTGGGTCCTTATCTTTCTCCTATGATTTATCGTTTCTTCTCTTCCTATTCCCATCCTTTTAACTCTTTGAGTCCCAGGGGTTGAGCATCAGAACCCCACAGGGTGGTCAAGAGAGACGTAAAATTGGCGCTCCTTGCGTTTACTGTGCTTTTAGGTAGGAACCTACAAACGTATGATGCGTTCTTTGGGATTCAAAAAGTTAATTTAGTTTCTCTTGTTTTTCCTGCTCCCGTCATCTTCCTATTATTTCATTGTTATTCCTTTTCATATAAAGCGAACAAGCTGACTATTGATTGGTTCTACATTAGTTAATTAGTTAGTAAGTTACTTAGTTATTCTTTCTTCTTGAGCCTAAGGCGGTGCATAGGGTAGATTTCATAGCTCTCCGTGTGTGGTGGCTCGTTGCCACCTGATTTAGGTCTTAGATATTCATAAGGCTACTTCAACCAGAGCGTCAGAGCAGCGTCATTACCACAGGACTAGGTACACAACTAATCCCCATTCTACAACAAGACAACGATCATTCAAGAGACACATCGGTTTTAGAATTATCACACTGCATACACTTTTGGCAAGCTACCAGATAAGATTATTATTGTTAAACAACAAAGGTTTTTGGAAAGGCAAGAGCTGCTACTAAAAGGTTTGGGTAGTTACAGGCCACAGACAGATACCTGGCAAAATTGTAGCTACTTTGCTTTTGGTGTTTATGAAGGGTTCCAGAACAGACAGGAGACAGTTGTGGCAGAACTTGATCTTTAGGATGCCTACAATAGTCAGCTATTATTTTGTTTATATCTGCACTCTTGAAGAAGGGGTGGGTGGGGGGAGGTTGTCCCTGGCTTCTGAAGTGGATAGCAGCTCTCCTGCATTCACGAATAGCTGCCCTTCACCTAAGTATTTGGACCTCAATGTGATATAGCCCTGGGACTACTCCAGGGTTCTGCAATTTTATATTTGCTCTTTAATGTGTATATAAGCAGGATGACAGAACTTAAAGCACCAAGTGTTGAAAGGATATTGACATTTGCTGATGATGTTCTTGCATATAGGCAAGGGAGTGATCAACAAAGGACAGCTCAAGAGCTGCAACTGTAGACAAAGTGACTGACTAGATGCAGATGTGGATGCCGTCATCAACTCAGAAAAGGCGGCTGTTTTATGGTGCTCTCAGGACAATAACATTGTAAGAGCTGATGATTCAAGCCTCACAATTAATAACAGTAGCATCAAAATAGAAAGCATGCTGTGGTACCTGGGTATTAATTTTGATAGAAGCCTGAACTATTGGGATTACGTGGATGCAGTTGCGGTGAAAAGCCTAAAAGGATGTAATGCTCTCAATATTATGGCAGAAATCGACTTGGAACAAAGATTGCTGTTCACAATGTTCCAGCATATGATCCTGTCGGGATAGATTATGGACTTGGCATGCTTACCATATCAAAGAGTCAGCTGATAAAACTTGAACGCATACAGAATGAAGCCATGTGGGTTATTCTGGGATGTACAAGAGATACCTTAGTAGTATGTATACCGTGTATACTTCCACTGCTCACTATTGTAGATATGCTCAAATTTCGGCAGGCACTGTCTTATCTAAGAGTAGCAGCAGACAAGAAGCACCTTTTACAAGAAGCCCTGTGTGGAGCTAAGGATCACAGACTGTAGAGAGGAAGATCTTGGATGGCGTACGCCAAAGACACAATTAGACATGTGTGCAGGTTTGATAAATTTCAGCGAGCAGTGGAGTGGAGTGGCTTCCAGTGCAAGACATTCTAGATATTTTGTTCGCAGGTTTTCTCAACATGTGGCCTATCCAAAGCCAGCATATTTTGTTAACTCTTGGTCCACTGTAACTTGTTTTGTTCTCTGCCAAAGCTCTACATTATTTTTTTTTTTCATACGATTTAATTTCCACTATTCTGCGCAGGCGCCAGTTAATGAATGGTTGTCGTTTGTTAGTAACTGCCTTAGTTATTCTCCGTGTTTCCGCTGCATACAATAGTACTCATTTCACATAGGAATTAAAATTTTTAGGTTTAGTAATAATTTTAATTTCTTTTGACCTCCACAAATTCCCTAGTGTAACATCTGTAACTATACTACTTCCCAAATAGGTGTACGACTCCACAGTTGTATTCATATTAAGCAATTAATCATGGTTCAAGCATCGGCTTGAGCACTTCGCTACCTACCCCCCCCCCCTCTCTACACCCCCTACACACCCCATCCCCCCCCCCCAACACCCCCTCCCGTTTGGTCCCTATTGTTGACATATATTTTCCAGAAAACAAATAAATGACAGTCACACTTGTATTTCAAATTTTATTCTGAATGATGTAATTAAATTAAATAAATGCAGAAAAGAAAACAACATCAACACATCTGAAACAAGAACCCTGCTCAGGCAGTAACGTCGAACATAAACACCCGTCAAAAATGGTTAAGCGAAACGCTGTCACAGTTCCTGAAACTGGTGACTCGATGTTGTCGTCTATCTAACTTTAAATATGACATTTATATTTACATTAATTTAGTTCCGTTTGCGTTCTGACTACCCATTGTTAAAAAAAAAAAAAAAGTTGGGAGGAGTGAAGGGATAGGCACCCTATCATGTAAACAGCATGTCGTAAAACTCAACTGATTAGGGGTTCTTTCTTCTATGTAAGTGTTCAACTGCCTAAAAAGGGAGGAGCCAACATTCATTCATTCATTCAGTAGCATGTCCCTCGCGGAACCTCGCTGCCATAACAACCCTCCGGAAAACCTTCCTATCATGAGCAAGATGTCCTGCGTCTGATACACCCATCTGGAGATCATCTGCCACATCCTGCACCCATCTTCTCCTTGGCCTTCCTCTTCCTCTCTTCCCAGGCATATACCCCTCCATTATTGTTCTCTCTAGACCTCCATGACGTTTCAAGTGACCAAAATATTTCAATTTTCTTTGTTTTATTGTCTTTACTAGCCAACCCTCTTCAATATTCAGCTCTTGAAGTATGGATGCATTTGTTCTTTTCTTTACCCAAGATATTCTTAGAACCTGTCTGTAACATTTATATTCAAATGCATTTATGCGCTGTTCCGCTTGTTTAGTAAGTGTCCAGGTCTCACAGGCGTATGTTGCAATGGGAAAGATGCATGCTCTTAAAAATCTGACCTTTGTAATTCTATCTGTACAATTCCATAATTTATTCAGTTGTTTTAGTCTTTGAAGAGCAATTGATAGTCGCCGTTTAATTTCTTTCATTGTGTCACCATTGTTGGTAACCAGTGACCCAAGATATTCGAAATTTTCCACCACTTCCAATCTTTCCTCATTAACATATATTTCCTTCTCCATGGCAGTTTTGTTTGTATGCATTATCTTTGTTTTTTGCTGTGTTAAGAAATAAGTTATGATTTTCACTATTTCTTTGGAGTGAGGTTAATAAGTTTTCTAAACCATTTTGTGATGTTGATAGTAATACTGTATCATCAGCATAACGAATTTCTGGTATTTCATGACCACCGATGTTTAGGGCATCATATTGTTCCTTGTTTATATCATCTCTTACATTTCTCATTATATTTTCGGCGTACAGGTTGAACAAATACGGTGACAGCACACATCCCTGACGGACTCCCTGCTTGATGCCAAACCAGTCTGATGTCTCTCCATCTATTCTGACTGCTGCTTGTTGGTCTTGATAGAGCATTTTAATGAGCTGCACTATATGTGATGGAAAGCCCATATTCCTCATGATTTCCCAAAGCTTCTGATGTTGTACACAGTCAAATGCTTTTGAATAATCCACAAAACATAAGAACAGATTTACATTAAATTCTCTACACTTCTCTATTATTAAACGCATGTTGAATATATGATCTCTTGTTCCTCTTCCCTGTCTAAATCCAGCCTGAGCTACATTAATCTCTTCTTCCATTTTCTTTTGCAGTCTTCTCATTATAATTTTTAGTAGAATTTTACTTGCATGACTGATCAGGGCAATAGTTCGATAGTTTGTACATAATTTCAGGTCACCCTTTTTTTGTATTGGAATGAAGATAGTTCTCTTCCAGTCTTTTGGCCAAATACCATATTTCCATATCTTTTCACATAATGCATGATAGATTTTTATGCTTTCTTCTCCTCCCGCTTTAATCAATTCAGCTGGTATCTCATCACATCCAGGTGATTTACCATTTTTCAGGCTCCTTATTGCCCATGAAATTTCATCTAATGAAGGTTCAGGTTCTGCCTCTACTGTTACTGGTTCATGTATATCATTCATATCCTCACTGTCATTCATATCATACATTCCGCTGTAGTATTCCTGCCATCTTCCTAGAATTTGTCTAGATTCTGTTAAAGTATTTCCCAACCTGTCACAAATAACATTTAACTGAGGTTGAAAATTTCTTGTCAATAACTTCATTTCCTTGAACATTTCGTAATCTCTTCCATTTTTGTGATGCTGCTCTATTTTAATACAGCAATCTTGTACATACTGATTTTTATCCTTTCTTGTGTACTTTCTTATTTCTCGTGTAAAAAATTTATACTTCATCCTACTATCATTGGTTTCTCCTTTCTTTTTCAGTTCTCCTTCGTTGTTTTATTAGTTCTAACGTGTATGGTGTGATCCATGGTTTATGTTGCTTAGTCCTGGTGGGTATTAAGTCTTTAGCTGCTGTTATCAAGATATCCCTAGCTTGTACCGCCAGTTCATCAGGTGTCATTTCCTCTTGTACAGACATCAAGACCTCAAAACGGTTCTTCACTTCTACGTTGTATGCATCTGGTATTTTTGTGAGATCAAATCGAAATGGCCTTGGTCCTCGGGTAAGCTTTTTGAGTTTTAATTTTAGATCTGCTTCTAGTAACTGATGATCTGTATCGCAATCTGCACTTCGCAGGGTTTTTTGCAGATGTTATGCTCGATCTCCATCTTCTTTGTATTAAAATGTAATCTATCTGATTTTTGGTAACACCGTCAGGGGATGTCCATGTGAAAAGCCTTCTAGGGTGTTGTTTATAAAGTGTGTTAGCTATTGTTAATTCATTTTCTATGCAAAATTCAATCAATTTTTCTCCTGTTTCATTTCTATTACCCAATCCAAATTTTCCTAAAATGTGTCTCTCATTTTCATCTCTGCCTGTACCTACTTTAGCATTAAAATCTCCCATTATTATTATTATATCATTCTGATTAATTTTATTTAATGTGTCTTGCAGTATGGCATAAAAATCTTCAATTTCGCCCTCCTCTGCTGTTGAAGTTGGTGCATATACCTGCATGAAAGTTATGTTTTTTTTGGACGGCCTTTAAGTCTGATAGTTAGGATTCTATCACTAACTGGATTATATCCCATAATAGCTTTTGCTGTTGTTTTATCTAAACAAAATGCCCACTCCGCTCTGGCCTCTTACATCTCTACCAGAATATACGAAAAAGCTTCCATATTCATTGATAAAATGTCCCTTGCCACTCCAACGATGTTCACAAATTCCTAAGATCTGAATATTTAATCTTTCAATCTCATCACATACTACTTTAAGCTTTCCTTCATACAGACTTCTCACATTCCACGTTCCTATTCGCATTCTGTTTCTTAGTCTGACACAGTGGATTTCCTTGGTAACACAGTCAGGATTAACTCCGTCATCACGATTACTAGTACCGACCCCTGTATCACACTCTTCCCCAGTGTTATCTGATCTGCCTGGCCTGGGGGTCTCGCCACCAGATCTCTTCTGTGTTATGTTTTCTTTCATGATTGTTATGGGTTCTTGGCAAAATTTGCAGAAGGTAGTTTGCCGTTGCTTTCCTCCTGAGCAGTGACTATACTAGTCGGTGGCCATAGCCATTGTCTCTACTGATGAGATCATCTGCCTATCGCCGCAGAGTGCAGACCATAACCAACAATACCTGTCGGCTGCTCTTACACTCCAGTTCTTTCTTCTATGTAAGTGTTCAACTGCCTAAAAAGGGAGGAGCCAACAGTCTGCATTAATTAGTTAGTTAGTCTTTCCTCTTGTGTCGAGTGCGGCACATAGGGCAGAGGTCGTGACTCTCCATGCACGGCGGTCCGTTGCAATCCGTTGTAGGTCTTGGATGTTTGAGTGGCCCATGGGCGAGCCTTCCCTGATGATAATTCTACGTAGGGTTTCCCTTGGTCTTCCACGAGATCTTTTCCCCTGTGGTGTACAAATGAGGGCTTGGTAAGGAAGTCTTGATTTATCCATTCTAAGGGCGTGGCCGACATAGTTCCAGCGGCGTTTTCGTATAAAATTAGACACATACTCTTGCCTGGATTCTTGCCTTATTTGTGTATTGGTTCGGAAATCTGACCATTTGAAATTTAGTATTCTTCTAAGGCATTTATTTTCAAAACTGTATAATTTTGTGTCTAGAGTTTTCGTTGATTTCCAGCTCTCGCATCCATAGGTTAGTACTGGAATCACACAAGAATTGAAGATCTTGAGTTTTGTGTGTTTGCTAAGTGTCTTTGATTTCCAGATGTTAGACAGTTTATTGAAGGCACTAGATGCCAGTGCTATTCTAAATGATATTTCTGGTGCGGTATCTCCTGTAGATGACATCTTGCTCCCTAGATAAGTGAAACAGTCTGCATAAATTCAGCCAAATGTGTAAGGCTCAACTCTCAAGTTCAGGCGTAGAGGAACAACCTATTATACCGGTCGTCCCCTTTTCTCGATGAAATGTTTTGTTATTAGAATTCCCATCCTGGCTCTTGCTTGGGGCCCTGATTATAGCTGGCCCACAATTGTTGTCATAACTGCTGAAAGGGGTTTCTGGGACCTTCTCAGTTGTGATCCTCATCCGCATGGTGGCACTTTGTGTCACCGGGTGTTTATCTTGTGTGATGACCTGGTGGGGTACAACACGTAAGCAGGACGAACAACCAGGACATCCTGCTGGAGTTTACAGCCGGTGAACGCATAGGAAAAGATATTATCTTAGGAAAACTAACAGTTGATCGCTTGGTTAGCTCAGTCCATACGTGAAGTTAGAAAAACATTATAGGGCTAGAGTGCGTTTCAAAAGTGCAGTCACATTTTAACAAATATCTCGAAACCTCCTTCATGGATCAATACGATTAGTTGCATGTGGCCCTAAATTATTTCATATTATTATGGCTGTATAATTTACAATGCCACTGATGCTGCTATTTAAATAAAAATGCGAACTCTAGACTTTTTGCATACCTTTAAAAAAAAAAAAAAAAGAAATTGAAGGTCATTGACATACACGTAGACATTGTTACGAAATTGCTTTTCATGTTCAGGGATGCTTGCTGATTATTTTGATAGCCTTTCCCACATACAATGCGAATGTGTATCTAAGCAACTCACGGAACGCTAATGCCTGAGATGGTCAACTGGGAGTGAAACGACTTTGAAACAACCTTCAACAACTCAACGTTTACTGAGTAAAAAATATTTGTAAAGTTGGATTTGTGTTTTGGAACGAACTATAGCCCTATATAGTATTATATTTTATTGTTGGGCACACAGTGGGTAATGTGGTCTACATCACAGCTGTCGCCATTATTTCCGGTAACGTTTTCTTGTACTGTTGGTTTAATAGAAATGTGGAGATGGAAAGTCTTTAAATACACAATGTTAATGGATCTAACAAACCAACACGGAAACATTAGGGAGCAAATATATTAGCACTCAAAACCAAATAATATCTTTCAACGACACAAGCTTGAAAAACGTTCCATTAAAACATAAACTACAGTTTTGCAACTCGGGAACAGGAGGGAGCATATACTGGTAATCTGATAATATGGTATTCGTAGTTTCAGTTGCTCCGCTCCTGTGCCAACGAAAAACACACAAAATATTTATCACAGTTTAAATTAAATCCGCATCTCACAGTGTCACGCCATGCACTCAGCTCAGAAGCTGGGCAACGAAACTTATATCCTTCTAGTCTACAAATGGAGCAAAAATGCAACGGTCACCGTCTGGCAGAAGCAAAAAAAAAAAAAAAAAGGTCATGGCTAAAAAAAGTGGCCGTGCCTAGCGTCCATTTTGACCTGAAGTATTATTGAGTTGATAAACGGTCACCCCAGCACTTCCCTCGTTATTAGCTGGGGAAGTGACTTAGGACATTACATACACCAGCAGGCGTCGCCCCTACAAAGACCTGGCTGCCTTCGTTAACGACTGTTAGGTTAACAGCTAGTGGGTCATATACGAATCGCTGTCGGACCAGCTGCTCTAATTTAACCCTCAGTGGACTCCTCATCATCGGACTCCTCCTCGGAGTCTGTCTCTCGTACACTCACAGATACCGACTTCCTGTATTCCATGAGCCTGGCAGTGGTGATTTTGGATTTTGAGGCCTCCGAAGGCAGCTGGACTGCGATGCTCATGTAGTCGAACTGAGAGGGGAACAGAGCCATGGGGTGCATCAGTCTCATCAGACGCTGTGTGGAGACATTCAGAAACAGAGAAATATTTACACACGGGCAATTCAAGAAGGCATCGTCGATTTCCTATTAATGCATATTTTGCTTGACTGTGAATGTCTTCTATCCTGCTTCTTGGCGTTCCACGAATGTAAACTCCCGCGGGGTATTCTAGTTGATAGTCAGTTCCTAGACTTTAATAATTTTTCAGAAGTAGAGTTTTGCGTGCACACCCTGTTTGCATATGCGTTTATTTGTATGCAGACTGTTGGCACCTCAATGTTAAGCATATATGCTTAAGAAGGAAACACCCTGAAGTAAACACCCATCAGGAAAAACACTTGATGAGGCCCTCAGCTATATAAAGCCCTGATGCCCTTACGGTTTCTAATTGTACTAACTAACCTCAGAAAACAAAAATGTATCATCATCATAAACATCAGGTGCCTTGCCGACTGGCGTGGGCGATCATGCCTCTCCACAATCTGCGATCTCCAGCAGCATGTATTATTTCGTGCACCGACACACCTCCATGCCATGCAACAAGACTGTCAATATTCTTCTAAATGTATACGCCTTTTAAATACATGTACGATAGAAATATATTGTCGTTTAATGTTTATTAGAAAAAACAACAAATAATGTGTTGGTAAAAAACACATAAAATGTGTTACATATTCCTCTTAAAAGCTATACTGGGGTGGGGGGGGGGGGGGGGGGGGGGGAAATTGCTTTTTTGAACAAAAAAATTACGGAAATTTTATAAGATCTAGAGGCCTCTCAAAAACAACACTAAATGGCACAGTAGAGGAGAAAAGGAGAAGAAACAGACTAAGATACGGATACAGAATTTGACTGACTAGACAGATCTCAGGCTTGCATAAATTCCTTGGCATCTGATCGCCAAAGATAGAGGCAACTGATCAGTCAACAGCAAATGGTGATCCAACGAGAGGCAGTTTTACAGAATGGAGATGTAAACAAAAGTAGCAAACTATAGAGGTCCTTGCAGCGATAAGGCCCTAAGCTGCAGCTTAGCTAGCGTATTCCTAAATGCAGCATTGGCTTTAGCCTACAAGAAACAAACCCAGGTGATCACATTCAGCTCTACCAGAGAGAGGTACCTACCAACAGTCGGCCGCCTCCCACAGCTTTCAGCTGTGTTTCCGTGTACACTTCAGGGTGAACGCCATCTGGTTCGTTCCGAATACGGCTAGTGGAAAAGATAGTAAACAGTTTGATTGTTAAATTAGCAACTCCACAGCCCGAGTATGCACAGCAGGAGTCAACCGGTCATTAGTAGGAGGTTTACCTTTGAACAGTTGTTTTGCCCTGTTATCCTCCTAAATATCTGGGGGGGGGGGGGGGGGGGGGGGAGGGGCGGCCTCTATTATGACAATCAGACCTGGGACTTCTCCTATGCTTTTCTCTTTGTTCAATACTTAGAGAAATCAGTTGAAAGTGTATCCACAAACCAGCCAAGGAGATGAATGGAGGTGGTTGATGTCTGTAGCAATGAACCAGCAATGAACCTAAAGAGCTCTAAATGCTGAAGAGAAAGAAGAAGCTTAGGTTTCACAATTTAATCCTCGACATGTCGTACGCTTCGCTTCCAATTGTTGACAGATTAGAAGAAAACTGTTCTCCTTCTTTCCGTCAGATCATGGTATGAGAGTCGCACAATGGAAGACTCATATAATTAGCAGTGGATACATTGAACCTAACTTTGTTGTGTAGATGGCACCATTCTTCCTAATTATTGATAATGTTAAACTGCGTGCACAAAAGAGTCGAATGGGAGGAGAACACGCATAGGTCAAGGAGAGGGTTGAGAGAATTTACAGTAAGTAAAATGTGAAGGACTCAATTTCATGAAGGACTCAATTTCATGAAGGACTCACTTTCATGAAGGACTCACTTTCATGCCCTAAGGCATGTTCTGGCATCAAGTGATAGACCCACATTTTATCGACTAACTGTCACTCGGTAAGCAATATGGTCAGCCTTTACTTTTCCCGGCTTTATGTGATGCATATGTTATGCTTAATGGACAAGGGAACCAATATCATTTTGGTAAAGAAATCCGACCTGATGCCATACTAAACCTACGATCATTTCATAATAATAAAAGCAGGTCTGCAAATGCGTGTCATCACCTACTGGCCTGTCAAGGCCAGGCAGAGAGAAGGATGAAGGGGATTGCTATCTGCGACAATGCAACACAGAGGTCTAGCAAATTATAGAAAACGAAGATTCACAATTTTAAAAACGTCCGCATAAGAGCCGCTACAGTGTAGCTGGGTCCCGCATCGTGTCTCTACTGTCATAGCCCGATATGCAGATTTAGTGAGTTAGGTTGAGTCAAGAATTGACATCACAGCACTAAGGGTATTCCAACACATGTTCGGTCCTTATTTTCAGCAGCCAGCGCAGAGTTCCAATACTGATGGTACCTGACACAATCTGGTTAAATGTCCGTCTAGCCTTTCCTCTGAGTGTAGTGAGCTGGCCAGAACCTCTAGTTACACCCAGGTGCCTTATTCTCTCCAGGCCATAATAATCTTCTTTCTCTACTGTTTCAGTTGCTTATTCCCAAAAGGTCCTTGACCACATCTGCCGTGGCATGTATCAATTCACCAACCAATGGTGCGGATCCAGCCAATCTGTCTGCCTATTAATTACCCACCACGCTGGCATAACCTGGAGAAAAGATAGAATGTATTATTATGCAGATTTATTTTGCGTATGTAATTCGACTGTGTCACATTGTTTTTTTTGTTAATTTTTTTTAAATTGTTAATTCCGTGCCCGTGGTCATACCGATCGTCTCCTGCCTTGTGGAGGTGTCAAGCCTTTCGATAAATTTATAAACCACTGTGACGTTTAATACGGAAAGTTACTTAATTCATAAGTAGCAGGACATCACCCGCCGAGTGCCGACTGCTCTATAAAATATATAGTTTTACCACTATATTTCGAAAACACGTGAAACATAATTTAAATGTGTCCTTTTTTCCATACCTCTTCTTCTACCCCCCCCCCCCCCCAATTCTCCACCCCCTCTACTGCTCATGCCCTTTCTTTTGCTCATTTTTCCTCTTCTACTTTTTTTTTCCGTCGTCGTCGCCTTCGTCTTCTTCTTCTTTGTTTTCTACCCATAACAGGCTATAGCACGCGGTGTTGTGATTTACATTTAGGCTGTACAATCTGCGAGTGTTGACCGAACACATGCGATTTCAGTAAACGCTTCTTTAGACGCTTTTTCTGACAATCTTTTATGAGGCCGTGGGTATCTTCTCCTTTGCATGAAAATGATGCCTTGTCTAAAACACCTTTAAACTTCAGTTTCCAATAGATTAAAAGTGAGATGTTTTACATAAATTACACACCTGCGGTAGAACAGCATCAACGCAGAGAAGGCAACAATAGAAGACATCCCTGCAAACACTCGTCCTATACTCGTGCCTTCATCCCCTAGAAAGGAAGTAAAGTACAACAGTTTATTTTGTTGAATGATTCTAAAAAGTACAGCATAGGCATCGTTATTTGGAATACTTTATTAAAGAGAATTTTTTCGACAGTTCGTGTGATGCATTGTCAGATTGTGTATCCCGATCTAGAAGACACAATTAATAATACCTGACCTCCCTTCATAGGCAATATTCATTGAGCGACAGAGTAAATTGGAGCAAATAATAACATAAAAACAGTTATGTCTTTAAAAAAAAATGGACACAACAAGATAATAAGAAAATCAGGCAAATAGTAATCCACTTTCTATTGGTGATATACCACACTCTAGCAAGTGGGGTCCTGGAGCAGTTAATTAAAAAAGTAAAGGACCCTTTCCACGCCTTTAGGCGAATAGGGAATATATGGCTAGAACTAAATTTGTATAAACCAATCGGCCCAAGATGGGTGATGTGGTCAGCAGCACGCCGGCCGCCTTTACTTTCTCTGGACTGCACCCGGTACCCACTTAAGGCTTGGTCAACCTGGGAGCCACTGTCCAATCCGTGGCGAGCGTCTAGCCGCTCGGCCAAAGTGACTTCCAAAGCAGTTTAGACAGTCATGTAGCTACCAATGGTAGAACTGCTTGCTATACATACTAAAATACGAAAGCTGAAGAAAAACAAAAGGACGTTATAACTCCGTCCCAATGTGGGACTCAGATGTTTTTATCTTTTTTTTTCCCCCGTAGAAACTACTGAAGATTTCAAAACAATTAAGATTGAACAAGTCAACACATTTTAGAAAATTATTTGTACCAGAAAGAAAAGTAGATGATCTTATTTGATATGGTATGTTGAAAATGAAACTGAAAAATATCGATTGACTCTAATTATGAAGATTTACGCTGCTAGTTAATTTAAGTAAGATCATAATATATATATAATATATATATATATATATATATATATATTATATATATATATATATATATATATATATATATATATATATATATATATGAGGCAACTATTGTAGGCGACTGCATATTGTTTTTGCTCCTAGTTCCCAATACCCAATTGGCAGGCTTAAACGATTGACAGGTTTACCTGTGTTTTCTAATGTAATGATCCCTTTGTGCACGACTATCCCACTTACATATAAAACAACATTACTTGATGTACCTATCCCTATTCCAAGCCAAAAAAAAACGAACACTATTAGGCCATTATAAAGTGACCAGTGATGATTTCTGTAACTTACACCATAAAGGTTTCTCAGTTTTCTTAAATTGCTTTTTAATGAACTGCATCATAAAGTGGAAGTGACGATAGCACATTACTAATTAAACAGTTTTAACGCTAATCTTGGATGGATCCTCCGGTTTGAAATTGCCCACAGATGTATATAAAGGAGAGACAAACTGTCACCACTTAATTCGATCCTGAGCCATCCGTTATCTCCAGCTTTGTCCTTCTCGTAAAATTGAGTTGGCCCTCAAAGGTTCGCCTCCAAGTGCCCGTGGGCTTGCATCTACCTCGATGTCCTTGTGGTGTCCATTGCACTGACTGTCTCGGCTGTCTCTCTTTCTTCATTCTGAGGCCGTATCCAATTCACCCCCTATCTTCCTTTTGTTTTTTTTATTTCTAAATTTACACCTTCCAAGTCAGTTGTAATCTAGAATTGCTAATTTAATCTTCCCATGTGAGCCCCAACGATCTTCTAAGGAGTCTTCCCTCAAAAGCTCTTAGCATGCTCTCAATCTTTCTGTTTGTTTTCCAAGTTTCTGCTCCATAGAGGAGAACTGTCCTAACACATGTTTTGTATATCCCCAGTCTAGTTTTAGTGCTGTAGATGTTTGATCTCTAAAGTCTATTGCAAGCTGCATTTGCCTTTGCAATTATCTGCTTGATTTCAACAACTACATTTCCATCCGAGAAGATATTGCTTCCCAGGTAAGTAAACTCAGTTACTGCTTTTAGACCTACTTTATCTATTAATATATGTCTTTCACTTTTAGAATTAATCTCCAGCAGTTCTGTTTTATTGCCATTAATTATTAACCCTGTCTGTTTGACTATTTCTGTGATCCTATATGTCTTTTGCTGCAGATGTTCTTTACTTTGGCTGATGGCACAGACTTCATTAGCAAAATATAAATGTTCCAGGTGTTGGAGAAGGTTTAATTTAAGGCCTGTTCGTGTGCCCTAGTTGCTTTCCTTGTAACATAATATATCACTGTGAGAAACAAGAAAAGTTACAGAATGCACCCTTGTCGGACACCAGATGTTACCCCGAAGTATTCTGCTTCCGGCAGTCCTACTCTTCACGTCGCATTGATATCCCTACATAGAGTACTTTGAATATGGACTGCGACTAAACCATAAATTGTGTAGACGAAACAAGGTCACTTTTTATAGAGAAGAGTGTAATAAGTGGCTTTTTAAGGTTCCTATATGCGTACATCCTAACATCTTATGCCAGGATATTTCCCTTTTGCAATCTTGAATCCAAAGTCTATGCAAAATTGTAGCAGTTTTTTACACAACGGTCATGTCATCCTAGGTGGTATGCAGCAATTTTAGTTATATTTGTTAATATTTGCTCTATATGACAGATAACGAAGGGGGAGAAATACATGAGACAGCACACTTACAGTAGCTGAAACTGAAGCAATCAATTAACTTCGTCAGTCCAGTGATGTCCTTATTACCCTGGGATGGACACTGTTTGCAGGTGTGAGAATAGTCGTCGTCTTGGTAGTGTTGTGGCGGACAGGGCAGGCACTCTAACAGGCTCTGGGACATGTAGTATCCCTTCGAGCAGCCCCCTGTGGACACGACCGAAGCTTCAGCGACATGATGCAGTCCAGCATCCTCAGAATACACCAAGCCGTACACATTGCTAGAGATATCAGAGAAGCTAACCACTTCACAAGGATTGGTACGTTCATAGGCGCATGCAATCCCACAAAGACTAGCAACATTCGGACACGCAACGTTACATATTGCTAGTGATATCATAGAGAATAGCCACCTCACAGAGACTAGCAACCTAGTAGAGACTAGCGGTCTCGCACAGAGTAGAAACATCACACGAACTAGCAATATCACACGGACTAGCAAACTCACAACGATAAGCAATTTCACACAGAGCAGTAACCTCCGAGGAGAGCGTAGCAACATTGGTGATACCAGCAATCTCACAGTGATCATTCCCAGAATTTCACAATTGGGAGTTAAGATTGGGATAGCAACGAGACGCACACGAGGACTATCAGAGTACTTGTTAGTCATCGTTGAGATGGCACTTCTAACCACCAGATGCTGGGGTTCATACTGAGTGGAGGATACGAGCACATACGGACATGTCCATAATTTAATGGTGATACACAGCTAACTTACTAACTAGCTAACAAACTAAAAAGACTAACATGACAGTGACTAGCAACCTCACATAAACTAGCAGTCTAACAGAGGTTACCATGCGTTTTTTCCGGTCAAATGAACGCTAGGCTTGCCACTGTTTGCAGCCGATGCAAATATTTTGCTTCTACCGGACTATGGCCGATGCATTTGTTCCATTTGTAGACTGGATATAGTTTTGTCGCTCAGCTTCTGGGTTAAATGCATGGCGTGACACTGTGAGTGTTTTTTCGACTGTGACCAACGTGTTGGTGTGAATTGTAGATTCATAAAATGGCACGATGCCTGTCGTCGCAATTTTGATGGTGCCATTATGTGATTGAAATTGATCGCGTGGGCAACTGCTGATCTGTTGGTGACTTCTGCTACCATCAATGATGAACTCTATTTCTAATATCGGACTGTTTGTGTTAGCACTTCGGATAGCTACCGTATGCTTTAATGCGGGTGTATACTAGATATGCTGAGACAGCAGTCTGCCAGTCTTTTCACAAGGGACTGTGATAAACATTGTGTGTGTTTTTCGTTGGCACAGGAGCGGAGCAAAGATGGGGTGACCCGTTTGCTATGAAGCTGACACTAAGACTACCAGACCAGACAACCAGAGGTTACCACCCTCGCCGAGATTTGCAATCTTACATAGATTAGCATCTTCAGAGAGACAAGCAATCTCAAAGAGACCAGCAACCCCTTAGAAACTAGCAACCTTACAGCGACTAGCATCCCACAGAGCCTGGCATCTCCACAGGCTAGCAGTCTCACAGAGACTAACAACCCCTCAGAAACTACCGACTGCATAGAGACTTGGAACCCTACAAAGACTAGCATCCTCACAGAGACCAGCAGACCCTTAAAGACAAGCAACATTACAGAGACTAGCAACCACATAGAGACTAGCAACATCACAGAGACTGGCAACTACGAGATAACTTGCTGGCACTCTATCGTAATTCCGGTAAACAATAGTTTTATGTGATATAGGGAGGCATGAGAGCCATACCTCAGAAATGAGCAGTTAAGACGGAGCAAGACAAAGTTCCTTCCTGCTTAACACAAGTCCAGGGCAGTAGTTACATTACTGCAGTAGCCAGGTGTTGAGTAGATTTATCAACATCAAAGACACATCATTCATTGTTTCCTTAACTGTGGTACACGGAACATTGCATTTGAAAGACACCATGGCTTGCCAGATTTTTCGTATTTCAACAACTCTCCCCTCCTTTTTCCGAAAAGATCTGTCTCTCTCGCTCTCCCTCTACCAGCATGTGTCAAGTCTTTCTCGGAAATTCTCTTTGAAACAGGTACAGCATATCTGACTCTCTCTACAACACTTCAATCAGGGTTTCGCTTCCATGTCCTCGCTTTCTCAATCCATTGCTTTCCGATTTTGTTGTGATTCCGTGTCGACTTCCACTGAGAAAGCGTAATACCATCTTGTTTGCTGTATACAAATGGGGAAAAAAAAAAAGGTCTGGAAGAATCAAGTACATAAAATATAAATTTAGCAGCGGGTCTATTTATTTATGTTTTAAATAGCTCCCCCCCCCCCCGCCCACCTTTTTTCCTTATTTTTCTCCTTTTTTTCCCTCCAAAACAAAACAAAAAAATTCTAGAGATTGTTATTGTTTGAATTTTTTTATTGAGGAATTTGAATACAACTTCCCTTTCCTGTCTACGGTGTCTTGAATATTTCAAGAATAACTGCTTCAATCGTTTATGTTGTGACTGTTTTCTTCAGCTACTAATTTCTGATTGAGTTGAAGAGAATAAATGTCAACACCACGAGCTGTATACTTACGACAGGTGTAATCTCTCTCCATCCTTGTGGCCTTTGGACATTCGATGTAGAAGCCTTTCCTTTTCATGATCGTGGCTGCTTGCTGTCCTTCAATCACAAAAACACTGACGCTTTCATTGGCCGCGTAGCTAGCAAACAGAGAGCATTTCAGACGTTTTTTGTTAGAACACTAGATTGACACGATGAAATCAGCTGCTGTATAGATTCAAGGATGTGAGTCCGGAAGAGGAGAACACTAGAGTCACACGATGCAATAAGATGTTGTAGAGTGACAGGGATGCGAGTCAGGGAGAGGAAAACACTAGAGTGACACGATGAAATGAAATGTCGTAGAGAGACAGGGATGCGAGTCCGGGTATAGGAGAACACTAGAGCGACACGATGGATTACGCTGCTGTAGAAAGACAATGATGCAAGTCCGGAAGAGAGGAAACTATATTACTACATTGTAGAAATAAGTTGATGTTTCATGTCATAATATAGTTTTCTGTCTCGCAGACACGCGTCCATGTCTCCTCTACAGCAGCTGATTACATCGTGACATCCATATAGTGTGTGTCGGGTGAGGGAAAACTTGACATGATGGTCAGCCGTTCAGAGAAACAATGATATGTGTGTCTGGGGTAGAGAGGGTGAGAGAGAGAAAACTCTATATGAATGACAGGAAAACCTCGAACGAACCTACGAACGAACGGAAGAACTTTAGTTTCACATGGTTACAATGTGTGCATGCAGGGCAGTCTTACATTTGGCCATCCTAAAGCTAACATCTTTCACACAGAAGTTGTATTTTATTAATAAAGCTTGTTATACTCATACAGTAAAATGCATTTTATGAAAATTACGGCAAATTTAAAAAAAAAAAAAAAAGCATGCGTGGTAAAATTAATGCACACACACAGTCGCGCGCGCACACACACACACATCCACATACACTAGCCCACCCATCACTTTCACACACAAATATACACACCCACACACACACTCACATACATACACACACACATTCGATACACATATACACACAACTTACATGTATGCGTACGTACATATATACACACATACTGTCAAATATACATGCACACACATGCACACACAGACACATACACAGACATTATACCCACAGACATACACGCAGACACACACAAACACACTCAGACATACAAAAATACATACACACATTCAGACACAGAAACATACGCCCAGACACACATGCTGACACGCACACACACACACACACAGACAAACACACACACAGACACAGACACACACACTCGCACGCAGGCACACAATCGTCAAACACACACACTGACAAACACGCAGCAAACAGAACACAGACTTATACACTGACATACAAACTGGGAAAAGAGGGTACCACGTGATATTTTCTAACGTATTGTAATGTCGGTAACCAGGACAAATAGCAAGATTTGAACATGTACCTATCAAACGCACTGTGCCAGCTGTCAAATCGATCTAACATGTCCACGCTGAATGGTATTCTGAACCAGGCATCCATCTGTAATACAGAATGTGAAACTGGATATTTTCTAGAATACCTTCAATTTAAACCAGCTATTGATGTATAATACAGAATGTGAAACTAAATATATTATATAATAACTTTGAACCAGCCATTAATCTGTAATACAGAATGTGAAACTGGATATATTCTAGAATAACTTTAATTTAAATCAGCTATTCATGTATAATACAGAATGTAAAACTGGATATATTCTAGAATTCCTTTAATTTAAACCAGCTATTGATGTATAATACAGAATGTGAAACTAAATATATTATATAACTCTGAACCAGCCATTCATCTGTAATACAGAATGTGAAACTGGATATATTCTAGAATAACTTTAATTTAAGCCAGCCATTCATGCATAATAAAGAATGTACAATTGAATATATTCTAGAATACCTTTAATTTAGAAAAGCCATTGATCTGTAATACTTAAAGTAAATATGGCTGGATTTAGAGTGTAAATAAAATGGTTAGATAATAGAAGCTGGGATTGCTTGGCAGGAAAAAAACACCAGAGCACTTCTGATCAGTGCAACACAGTTTTCCAGAAATTATGTAACAACAGCAGAATAACAGTCAGAAGGATTTAAGACCACTCAAGTGGTAGACAATGTGATTTTTCCTCACATTATCTCTTCATTCTTATAATGGATACCGTCATCAAGACCTGTAAGGACAAGACACAGAAATACTCTGTAGGCCACTTGAACGATAAAACAGTCTATTTTTCAGAGCTGGCATTTGCAGACAATATGGCCCTGATATCTATATCAGAGGCACACCTTCAATCCAACTTACTTGTCCAGAAGGAATAGCTTGAGAAGCGAGGGATGGCCATCAGTATCTCTAAAACTAAAACCATGGTGATGTCAACAGAGGAGAAGAAACACCAGACCACGATGCGACAGTGTGCACTGGAGCAGATGAACCATTTCAAATATCTTGGAGTTGTAATATACCGAAACGGGGGCATTAAGACCGAGCTGGCTACACGAAAAGTAGCTGCTGGAAGACTTTTCCAGGTCATACGCCGATGGTTTCTCAGCAAAAGAGAGCCTAGCAAAAGGAAGACAATGGCTATTTGCCATATACCAGTCCACCTACAGGTGTGAGTCATGGGCACTGAGACAGATCACCTAAACCAGCTTCAGTCCTCAGAAATAAGATATCTAAGAAAGGTGGTCCAAGTTCCAAGAGGGGATAGTGTCATCAGTCAGACAATACGTCACGATCTTAATACCCAGACCTTACAAACCCGAGTGGATCAGGCACAGTCACGATGGTTTAGACATGCATGCAGAATGGGAGAAAATTGGCTACCATTGGGAGCTAAGAACGAAGAAACAAAACCCGTAGGGCGACCCAGGGCTCGCTTGGAAGACAACATTCAACTGTCCCTGACAGATAGAGGACTGGAATGGAACAAACCAGAAAGATAACTGCTAGTAAAGAAGTCTGGCGATCTCGCTGGCAAAACTCTACACCCAAAGGCAGAAGAGGAGCGGCTAAGTAAGATGAAAGAACCAGTTGTCAAAGGGTAATCAATATGGTTAGATGACAGAATTGTGTGTTAGATTTTAATTAATATTTGGTGAGGGGACGTAACAGCTGGTTAAAAAGCAAGGAAACCGGACACGATTTTTGTGCAGCTAGATAAAAGATTTGCCCTATTCCGGACAAACTCCCAAAAAAAAAAAATGTAAATAAAAAATTGTAGAGTATGGGAAAAGATCCAAGGGGATACAGGCGACAGTCTAGCCTCTACACTACCGCGACCGCGACCCCCCCCCCCCCCCCCCCCCCCCCCCCCCCACGATTGATTATTCCTACGGCTGAGCAACTGGTGTATGCTCATCAATCGTTAGTCTTGGTCAAGACATCACTGGAGAAGTGGTCGAAACGGTCAATCACAAAAGGGGACATTGCACCCGCAAAAATACACGCTATTCTGACCGTAAATGAGCCTTCGTCACGCCTTCATACATTATGAGGCTAAGAACCTTTGGGTATATGTGGCTATATATTATCTCTGCTTGTCCCCCACACCTTCTGTGGGTCATATGGCCAGCATCAAGCCGCCCGCCTTTATGTATACCTGGTACCAGTTTAATGCTGGGGTGACCTAGGAGTTAAACTATTTCTGTAAAGTCCCGCTCCCTCAGGACTTGAATCTCACGTCTTTTAGATTCGCAAGCGCGCGTCTGGCCTCTAGATGACGGCAACTCTTTCTAAAATATATTTTGAGCTAAATTTCATGACTATCACGCACATGCGTGCGCGCCCACACACACACACACACACTCATATACACACATTACATACACACAGACAGCACAGCTTATGGTAAATACACACTTACTGCCCAGACGCCTCTCTTGCAGCGCATATCGTAATTCCAGTAACAGTTGAGCTGCAGTTCTCGTGTGCAGGCTCCTACAGACCGTCCACTGGGTGTGTTCACTTGAAACATGCTTAGGTGGTGCTGTCGAAGCGAGTCGTTGAGGCAGGGGGTTGGACTCGGGGTCAAGTTTAGGGCGTAGTAGAACACGAAATGGGCCGGTTGAATCAGGGCTAGATTCACAGGGAGAAAATATGTCAATTTCCTTCTTTTCCTAATCTACTTGTATACTTATTATAGTCAGTAATCAATTCCTTCTGCTAACACTTTTTCTTCTTGTTATGCTATTAATATTATTCTCATTATAATCTTCATCTTCATCTTTTTCGTCGTCTTCTTCTTCCTCTTTTTCTTCTTTTTCTTCTTTTCTTCTGCTTCATCTTTTTCTACCTTTTCTCCTCCCCCTACTTACTTCATTTCGGCTCCTCTTTGCCAATATTTGCATCTGAAGTCTTGCTAACTTGGTTACAGAATAGGCACATAGCAATAAATTTAAAAAAAAAATATTAAAATACGTTGTGTGTATTTCATGCACAAGCACAAAAAAATTAAAATTCTATGTATTTCATACAAAGTGGTCATGACAAATACATACGAATACAGCTGAAAAAACTCCGAGGCAGCCAAATGAGACCCCCAGGTGTAGAAGTGCATATGTAGACGCCCCGATCCTCCAAGGGAATGTGCTAAGGAGATCAGTAAATATTGTATTATCAATTATGAATAGTCAGACATGCAGTAATACATACTGTTAAATAAAGAAAAGAAACGCATAGTAACTAAAATTAACAAACATACTCACAATTTGACATTCTGCATCTTAGTAATGCAGTAGGTTAAATTAATCAAATTCTCTCTCTCCCCCTCCCCCCCCCCCCCCCCCCCCCAAAAAAAAATACCTTAGGGTTTTATCAATCGATTGATACCTTTTTTTTTTCTATCTGGGTCAGGATAGTTTTTAAGCGTAGGCCTTTCCCGTTAGTATCGTGTGTCCTCCTCTTGTGTGGATCAGTGACTGGCGTGTCCTGGACATTGATGCGATCAGATGTCTGATGTGGGTCTATGGGATGGCTGCCTACTCTTCCTGGAGTGCCTAGAATAGATCACGACCATTGGCTGGAGCAACATTTCAAAGACAAACACGTCTTTGCAGCTCATCCCACAGGTGCTCAATCGGACTCATGTCTGCACACAAGGATGACCAGAGAAGGTTTTGAATATTATTGGTAGCCAGGAACTGCGTGGTCAGCTGTGCAGAATAGGGTCTGGCGTTGTCCTGTTCAAAAAAGATATGTGTTGGCATCCCAAAATTGAAGGACATTTGGTTGAAATATTTCATGGACGTATCGTTGCGCATTAAAGCTTCCTTCAATGTGCACCAATGGACTCCTTCCGTTGTAACTGATCATTTCCCATACCATTACACCTCCACCACCGTGCAACAGAGCTTCATCAAGACACTTTTGGGCTAAACTTTCATTTCGTCTACTTTAGACCCCACTCCGTCTATTATGACGCTGCAGCAAAGAGAAAGATTTGGCTCTGCGGACTGACACCTAAACAAAACAAAAAAGTAAAGTTGGGAGATATGAACCAGCATCATTGATAAGAAACTCTCCGCTAGTGTCGACGTCCGAACTCAACTCCCTAGCTACAGCGACGTTCCTCCATTTACCCCAAACTGTTAACTCTGGTACCCTTTACCTAGAGGCTGGGTGAACCTCAGAAAACCTCATGGTCTCGAGCCTCCTATCGACTGCACTAACGCCGCGCTAACAGACACCTAAGCTTAGTCGGAGAAACGAAACGATAGCCTCGCTCTCCGAAAGTCGAGGTTTCGATTCACCAGTCGTACTTTTAAATGTCTGTGACAGCAGTGTTCGTGCGTTCAGCACAAGAAGCCGTGTTTGCAGAGAGCCACTGAGCCATGTAGGAGAAAACCTTACCCTAGAAAGTCAGCCTATTTGACTTTAAACTGAGCATAAAATAATAAGATTAAGAATAATGATATTAATTATAATAATATTTAAGTTATAATGCGTGTTATAAGTAGTTCTCGCGTACCCTTATACATATCTGAAAAACATGTCCATATCAACATGAATTAGTGCATGTGTTTTATGTTTCCTATGGCCTTTTGATTTTTTATATGGCAATTGCACAGGTGCTGCCTTTTTTCTAAAAGCGGCCAATTTCTTTCTTCCATGCTTTACCAAAAATGTGTGTACATTCAGTAGTTTATACTTGCGTGGTTATTGTTTGGAAATCTGTTCACATGTGTAGCATTGCGTGAAGCAATATTTGATAGCCTATCCGGCATACAATAAAATATTGTGTTCATGTAAATCACAGAAGGCTTATCGTGAAGATGACAGCCTAAGAGTAAAACGCCTGCTATCTGATGTTTAGAAAAGTTCCCAGTACTCTGTCTGAAGCGGTTTTAGTTTACCCATATGCCCCTAATGAAGGGAAATGAAATCTAGAAGTTTGACTACATTAACAAATACATTTCTTACAAGAACCTGAATATTACCAGCTTGTAAGTTTATTTTCAGAAACTTTGAATGGTTATTAAATTACAGATTACTGAAGTTGGCAATGAGTTATGGAACGTACTATTTAAATATTGCATCGCATAAGTCTAAACCATCTCCATATCCTTTGCCGTCGGCCTGCTGCTTATCTGTCTGTCATTGTGATTTTAATAGAGTTAGTTTAAGGTGACTTCAGTTAAGTCAAGAATTGACTTTGCAGCACTCAGGGCCTTCCCATGCGTGCTCCTTCCTCATCTTCAGCAGCCAACGCAGAGTTCCAATACTGGTGGTACCGGTCGCAATCTGGTTGTATGTCCGTCTTGCCTTTCCTATTTGTGATGTTTATCGGTCAGACCCTCTGGTTAAACCCTTGTGCCTTATTCACTCCAAGCCATAATAATCTTGTTTCTTTGCTAATTCCGTTGCTTTTTTCACAAAAGGCCCTGGCCACATCTGCCTTGTTACAATTAGGTAAACATTAGTACTACAGTAGACTCATCATTCTTGTCTCCCAAAACACTGTCTATGTTTTCCACCAGTCTTAAAGTAGACCTTTTTTATTATATTGACTGAGGGTCCAATTTCGAAAGTGGAGAGCGGACCGTGTGCTTATCGCTGGAGTATATTGTGGTGAGGAAGAAATTGTGTCCCACTTGGGGGGGGGGGGGGGGGGGCGGGAGGGGTCGAAGAGGGTGGTAAACTGAACATTAATAGTAGGATAGAACTTTTGCCTTACTTTACGAGTACACTACAGTACTCTGGTGTAGCAAAACTTGTGTCCCAATGTGAGAGTACACTAGTGAGATAGAACCTGTCTCGCACTGTTGTAGTACATTTTTGAGATACAGCATGTGTCGCACTGTGGGAGCACACCAGTGGAAGAGCAATTGTGTCGCACTGTGGGAGCACACTAGTGGAATAGAACTTGTGTCGCACTGTGGGAGCAGACCACTGGAATAGAACTTGTGTCGCACTGTAGTAGTACACAGGTGAGATAGAACGTGTGTCGCACTGTGTGAGCAGACCAGTGAAAATGAACGTGTGTCGCACTGTTGTAGTCCACAGGTGGGCTATCCTCCGAATAACGGCCACATATTATGGCGGCCAGAAACAAACCCTAAAAGAGCCTCAGTCACATGTAAATTGCGGACTTCCAGACTTAAATTGCACATTGGCGACTATACCGCCACCGCCGAAAGTATCTCCCGCGCGTAGCGGAGCGGGGCTAAACTAGATGGATGGGACTCACGAACAGCAGCTTCCGCTTCTCCTGCAACTTTCCTCGTGAGTCCCAAAAATCTGGTTCAGCCCCGCTCAGAGCCGCACAAAGGGGCGCGGGAGATACTCTCGGCGGTGGCTGTATAGTCGCCGGAAGTTCGCAGTTTACATGTGACTGAGGCCCTGTTTTTGGCCGCCATAATATGTGGCCGTTATACGGAGGATGGCACACATGTGAGATAGAACGTATATCGCACGGTGGTGGTACAAACACACACACACACATACATATAAAGAGAGAGAGAGAGAGAGAGAGAGAGAGAGAGAGAGAGAGAGAGAGAGAGATTGAGAGACAGACAATCAGACAGACATACATACAGACACACAGACAGAGACAGCGTGTGTGTTTTTCCATCGAAAGCAATCGTATATCTTGTATTGTGTTGTCCAGACAGAAGATACCATTTCTCAGAAAAATCTTCATTTCACAGTTTTGAAGTTCTCAAGCAACTTTTGTTCATTTTACTAATTTATCTTTTTTTTTTTAACATCTTCGCATTTGCACCTATTTTTCTTTTACGCCTTTTTTCCTAATTTCGTTTTGAAATGCAGCCCTTGATATCCACATGTTACCGCTGTTAACCATTTCTTGGTTTTTATGTTGACTTCGGTTTTATAAAAGCTTTGTTCCCTCTTCTGTTAAATTTATTTACCGACCACAGTTTGTGTTGTATTTAGTACTCCGTTGATAGAGATTTTGGTCTAAGCTTTCGGCTGTTTGTTCGCGTCTTTTCTACTCCCTCCGTTGAGCGTTCTAATCTCATTTTCTTTTTTAAGCACTTTAGACAAAAGATGAAAGGGGTATGATGTGTACTGACCAGGAAGCAGAAAAAAGCTGTTATGTCCACTGTAAAAAGATATTTTTTTTAAAGGATCATATGCTTTTCATGACACAACAGAACAAAGCTCAACATTTTCTGGCAGTTGTGGTTTTTCTTAACAAATATAACGTTCAGTAAATTGCTACTGCTTCATGACTGGTCAGTTCTTGGTGCCTCTGTCGAAGCAAAAGAAACACAAATTGTCCTGAACTGGGATCGATCCTGGCAACTCATCATTTCAAATCGCTTCGCAAGGCCTACGTCACGGGCGTCACAGTTACCTAAACTAAATATGAGATCTGATATATAGTACTTTTAAGATTCGCGGTGTAGACAACAAATAGAGTGGTTGACACACTGTCCAGAAAAAAAAAAAAAAATTGAAATGGTGGATAGATTTCAAGTCCGGACAAAACATAAAGTGGATAGATTGGCTGCCCAAAGTTTACCCTGCCGTCGTGTTTGTATTCATTGTTTGGTACAGCGTAACCGGCATCACAAGTCAGTTTACATAGCTTCCTATCATCAGTCATGCGGCACTGGTACTCGCCATGCTCTGGTTTATCTAGTTCCGTACAAGTGGAGCCTGAAATCACATTGACATGGCAGGAACTGGTAACTGTCTTCATCATATACATGCGTACATACATACATAAATAAATGCATACGTGCATATATACAAACATAAAAACACATACACACATACATATATAACACATTCATACACACATAAAGCATACTTACACAATGATAGATACATAGATACATACATACACACATACATACATACAAACATAAATACATACATACATACATACATACATACATACATACATACATACATACATACATACATACATACATACATACATACATACATACATACATACATACATACATACATACATACATACATACATACATACATACATACATACATACATACATACATACATACATACATACATACATACATACATACATACATACATACATACATACATACATACATACATACATACATACATACATACATACATACATACATACATACATACATACATACATACATACATACATACATACATACATACATACATACATACATACATACATACATACATACATACATACACACACACACACACACACACATACATACATACATACATACATACATACATACATACATACATACATACATACATACATACATACATACATACATACATACATACATACATACATACATACATACATACATACATACATACATACATACATACATACATACATACATACATACATACATACATACATACATACATACATACATACATACATACATACATACATACATACATACATAC
>CAJHNH020000046.1:183967-203967 GCA_905116865.2 Candidula unifasciata | reverse complement strand
TGGTTTAAATGTTTATGTTGTTGAATAGGGATGTTCCTCTCAACCCATTCCCTCCACCAGATTAACCGAACTAAAATCTGAGCTATGTTGCTCTCAGACAAAGTCCTGGATATCCAAGAAAACAGCCATATTGGCTCGTTAAGTACTTTAACATTAGCTGCACTTGGTACCCACAAGAGAAGGCAAGGAATTTTAGATGTCTATCATACTTAATGAATTATTAGACAGGGCAAGTGATTCCTCCGTCATCTACCTTCTCCCAGTGTTATTATTAATAATTAAAGAATTATTATATTATTTGAGTTCCCACCAAATGGTATTCTATCCTAACAGTTTAATTAAACATGTAAGAACAGACATTTGGAATTTAACAAACTATGTAGTTTAAAACTTGACAAACAGCTTTATTTACTACAATGAAATTACCAGTTTGTTGATTTACACAAACAGTGACTGGTTAATGAAAGTGATACGCTTCAGCGAGACAAACAGCTCGGGGTTTAGAGTGGTATGATAATGATGATAAAACGTTAACATAAAGGGGTTAACTCAACTTATAAGCCTCTGACAGCCGTGAGGAACTGTCAAGCTTGTCCAACTCTTCCTTGCCTGTTGTCTGCCTGTTTCAGCTTATTCTCCACTTCCTCCCCACCTCGTTCTCCACATCGTTCTCCACCTCGTTCCCAGCTGGCCGAGTCTAACACTATGTAGTCTCTTTCATGGACTGATCGTCACATGGGCGCTGTAATCATGGAAACAAAACACATACGTGTAGTATCTTGACTTACACTAAGAATACATGTATTAATTAATACAACATATAATAATAAAAATATATCCCATCACTCCTCCTCATATTCCACATCCTCTCCAGTCTAGTCTGAAGGTCTTTTGTCTTACATGGGCGTCACATATCCTGCCTTCCCTCCAATGCTATGTCATGATAGTTGACTTTCTAAGTCTGTTGTCCGTCATCACTCAGACTTCCAACTGGCTGACATTGATATTACATGACCACGTGGAGCAGGTTATGTGCTGAAAACTCAAACAATTTATATGTGCACTCTGTCCTGAATATTATCTTTCAGTGACAGCAAATACTGTACACCCATCATTCTCCCCCTGGGGTTATAAATCCCCTGTTTAGGTGAACACCTTAAGTGAGCACATGGTGGGCACACAAAACGTAACAGCATCCCTGCACATATGGGCATCATGGAAACAATATAATTACATTTCATTATATCAAATGTCATTGTTCACATCTTATTTTCTACACATGAAAACATACACTGAAAAACATGTGACACAAACATACAAGAAATAGGAATAGTTTAGCAGTTCCCTAACTGAGATACTGAATTCTCACAAAGAACTATTTCAAGCAGAATGTGCAGACAAATTAGGAAAAGGTAGTATAGACTAAGCTTAACTCCCTAACCTATGTATACAAGATTAAAATTAATATTTTCTCTTACCTGGGAACTTTTCCATCTATCGCCAAACCAGGGTACGACAGTAAAATATACCTTTACGTCGACCTGTGTTTGTTTGCCGGCAGGCTGCGATTAATGACGGGAATTCCACAGGCTCGAAGTATAAGTATCAATCTATTGTCCAAATTAAACTCCTTCCTTTCCTTAGTTTTTACCCAACCCTCAAGATGATGGCTTAAGCTCCGCCTCTGAAGTACCTATCAAATCAAATTGGCTAACCAGTGACCTGTCACTCACAGTGAACGGCCTACAGTACGACCTTGACCAAGATAAAACATTCCTAATTGCCAAACACCTGTTCTCCCCAGAATTACACTGACGTGTTGAACTTTAAACTTCTCGTCGCCTCTATGTCTACAGTCCGCTCAATTCGTGTTAGGTAATCTTTTATGACCTACGGTCCAGCTCAGGTGTGATGCTAAGTTCCCCGTTCGCTGGCCTCTACAGTCTGTGGTCAGGAGATAACATTCTGACACTGGCATGAGAATAGAATTCCTAGCTACAGTGTGAAGTTTTAGGTAATATTACCCAAGGTTGGGTCGCTTTGTCTGGACTAAGGACTGGAAACATTTAAATCAATACGGTTTAAAGTAACATTTGGTTCAAGGGCATAGTCTCTTGTCTCTCAATAACCAGAAGAACTTATTACAAGTACTAACTTCTGGAATCACTGAGATCGTATCGTGACACTAAGACACGATTATAAGGAGAATGCCATAGGCTGTGTTTTATGTGCCTTCCAATGGCGCAGTATAATAAAGTCCTCAGGAAAGACGGAAAGGTACCATCATTATAAAGACAATTATAATTAGTTAGTTAGTTAGTTATTCCTCTTGTGCCAAAGATGGCGCATAGGGCAGAGGTCATAGCTTTCCACGTCTGTCGGTTCGTTGCCACTTGATGTAGGTCTTGAGTGCGACTGAGACCTATGGTTGAGCTCTCCCTTGTGATGGTTCTACGGAGAGTTTCTTTTGGTCTTCCCTGTTTTCTTTTACCCTCTGGTGACCATATGAAGGCTTGGTGGGGAAGTCTCTGTATGTCCATTCTGAGTACGTGACCGATGTAATTCCAGCGACGCATTCTAATAAAATCAGACACATATTTTTGTTTTGTTTCCTGTCTTATAGATGTATTGGACCTAAAGTCCGACCAGTGAACATTCAATAGCTTTCGGAGGCATCTATTCTCGAAAGCGACTAGTTTCTTATCGATTGATACTGATGATTTCCAACTCTCACAACCATAAGTTAGCACTGGGATCACACAGTGCAATTATAATTGCAGGGATTAAAACGCGTTGAACATCGTAGAATGAGCACACGTTTTGATGACGAAGCAAAGTCAAATATGGCGGTTGTTGACTATACATTTCGCTTGCTAGTGATCAGTTATCAATATAAGAGAATCAGATAAATAATACAGAAATTACGGAATGTTTTTAAAATAGATAGTTACTTGCTGATCTAAAGCCAGGTATTCAATGAACGAAATTGTTATTAAATAGATTTACCACTACTTCTTCTTCTTCTTTCGCTCGCTTGAAATAAATTATATATCTCATCTGCAATGTTGTCTCTAGTATGAAGTTCACTGACTGTCTTTTGTAATTCACTCAGTGACCCGTAAAGTTTGACAAGCACCGATGTTTCACTTAGCCAAAAGTTTTGCCTAGATATGCTGTATTTGGGACTGTCTTGAAGGACATGATCTGTTGTCTCAGGTGTCATTAACACTACTGTAGCGAATACACAGACCCCTTTCATACATCTCTTCTTGCCCGGACACTGTGAGGCATTCCAGATGTAGAGACAAGAAGAAGAGGAGGAGGAAACCTACTGTATATAATTTAGATATGCCATTGACTCATGCTAAATAATGTGAGCATGGAGACACTGGAATGGCTGCTGATTCAGAGGACGAAATACGAACAGATAGGACCTATGCGCTAGGATTTCGATGCGAACTACACGCTCATAGTTCCTTTAAAGATGATCTTTATCGTGCAGAGTGACATGCTTCGCTGCAGAGGACACGAGTGAGGAGTATTGTCTGGATTTTTTCACCGGGTCCGCCGGTGTGTTGGGAAATGAACAGGCGGACAGACTGGCTGGCTCCGCACAACTTGGTGGAATACTGATACATGATAGGGCAGATGTGGTTAGTGCCTTGTGGGAGAGCTTGTACAATTCGGAGGAGCAGATGGATCACCACAGTCTGGTGAGATTGATGCAGTTGGGGGTGACGAGAGGTTTTGGCAGAAGCTCGAGGCTCAGAGGAAAGGCAAGACGGACGTTTAATCAGAAAGCTACTGGCACCATTAGTATCGGAACTCTTCGCTGGCTGATGAAGATGGGGACGGGCGCTTATGGGAATGCCCCGAGTACTGTAATGTCGGTTCTTGAATCAAATCAAATCAAATCAATTGATCTTTATCGTACCTCGGACATGACCATACGTGCTCCGATCTCCTCCTGAGTCTGTCTCTAAGTGTTTTCCGGCTCACTACGCCTATTTTGGTCTGGCTGAGGTAACGACTGGTGGCTCCCGTATGATTTTTCTTGTCTCGCTGCTCCAATCGGTACATCAATGACGTGCAGTCTATTCAGTTACAAATCATTTCCCATGAAACTAAAAGCCTTACAGCGTTTATGTTCTCGTATGGCATTGATGATGTCTCTCCTATTCACAGAAGACTCATTCCCGATAGTCGCACTGCCTGCCAGGGCGTCTTTTCTTTGCTTTTCACATCATCATGCCTTGGGACAAAAATTATCGTTTTGCAAAACGCTGCGTGCTGTATCAAATGGAGCCACTGTTTCCGTATATTCCCCGCCTTGATCTTCTCTAGCATCCTGGACATCAATGAAACTCAGGGTCACACAATTTTCAAGAAAAAGAAGAGGAAGAAGAAAGTGGAGGTTAGTGGGGAGGGGAAAGGAAGACGTGGAGAAGGAGGAATATGATGAGGAAGACAAAATGAAAAAGAAGAAGAAGAAGAAGAAGAAGAAGAAGAAGAAGAGGAAGAAGAAGAAGAAGAAGAAGAAGAAGAAGAAGAAGAAGAAGAAGAAGAAGAAGAAGAAGAAGAAGAAGAAGAAGAAGAAGAAGAAGAAGAAGAAGAAGAAGAAGAAGAAGAAGAAGAAGGAGGAGGAGGAGGAGGAGGAGGAGGAGGAGGAGGAGGAGGAGGAGGAAGAAAAAAATGGAGGTGAGGAGGTGGAGGAAGTGGAAAAGAAGAAGATAAGATACTTAATATAATCTGTTAACTTTCTTGCAGAGTCAAACCAGTAGGGTCAAAGACGTCTAAAACATGGCAGAGATGGCGGAATGAGACTTGTGAATATAGCGAATGTTGTTTCTCTGGCATGCCTCATTTACCGTTTCTATGTGAATTCCCAATTAAGTAAGCAACGCATTTTCTAATACTTTGTATATTGTGCATTTATTGTTAATGACACACTCCTGTGTCCATTAGCCAATCTCTGCACTACAGATCCGGTGTGTTTAGAAACCTACATCCGTCTTCATTTTTGCTCTGAAACTTTGATCCACTTCTGTACATTCCTAAGTTGTTTTTTTTTTTTTTTTTAAAGCATTAAAGTATCTTTAATTGTATCTACTTAATGTGCCATCGAAGACGTACATTTTATCAGTCTATGTCGCTTAGTTTTTCTTCTTCTACTTTGTTCACCTGCTGTAATCTCAGTCGGAAAGTCTTGGTTGTTCGTCCATCTGGACTTGTGCTGTGTGCCATTTTTGCGTGTACCTCCGTTTGACAAGCTTATTTGTGTGCAGTTGGTTGTTCCTGGCCGCTCAGGCAAATGCACTTCCTCTTCGAAGGAAGACCCCAGCTAGACGACTCCTACGACATGCTTTTTTGAGGAGGGGGGTGCAATGGGTCTATTATTGTCTCGACAATTCGGGTTGGTTTCGACAGTGGAATCGAGAAGCCGACCGTCGAGAAGGCAGTGGCAAACTACTGGACGTTAATTTGCCTAGAAAAACCACAACCACCAAAAAAAAAAAAAAAGATGCTCGTGTTGGTTCTGCAACGTCCTGTAAAGGATACGCAACTAACAAAAGTATACCATTGTTACTAAACGGCTGGTTGGAAAAAATAACAAGATGATCTGCTGCCAAAGCGTATGCACCTAGAATCGAACCCGGCACCCAAGTATTAAGAAGCACGTTCGCAATGTCTGAAGCTACAGACGCCGAAGAAGTAGCAATCATAGAAGTGCAGAAAGACTAGCATATGCTGTCAAAACATGTATTATGAAAATGGCGGTGGAAGCAGTCGTTGCTGCCTTCTGCTGGCGTGATAATCAGCTGCACACATGTCGCGATTGTAACTGACTCACAGAGCATGTTGGGAAAGCTGGACAACAGGCATGCTCCGTGCAGAGTGGCAAGCATCGCTTAAGAGGTCCCAGTTAGTTAGCATCCATTTGATATTTTCTCCAAATGCTGGTGTGTTGGGAACTACGGTCTGCACCACTTCGTGGTAAACTGATGTATGACAAGCTAGATATTGTGATGGCCCTTTGGGAGCAAGTGAACAGTGCGGTGGGACAAATAGATCATTGAGGTATGAGGAGATTGGCGCTGGGTCTAGTTACCATGGGATCTGGTCGACGCTCAACACTCGCGGAAATGGCGAAACGAAAATAGACAGTTACTGGTGCCAATGGAATTTGAACTCCTTGATAGCTGCTGAAGTTGGGGGCAGAGCGCCTATGGGAGTGTCAGGAATGCTATGATTTCGATTCCCAATTCACCAATTAACATTCAAGTAGCAGTAAAATCAATACAAAGCAGCAACAGCAGCAGCAGTAGCAGCGACAACATAAGCAAAAGCAGCAAAACAGTACAAAAATGTTCATCTAACCAGGCCATAACGAACTGTATATTATCTTTGAATATTTACAAAATAAAAGGAAATCTTCTTCTTCTTCTTTTCCTTCCGTTGCGTATTCTCAGATCAGACCATAGGTGGGTTGCCTTTGTGAACTCGCATGTCAGCTGCAGGTCCTTCATGGTTTCCCCTTAGCTTGCTCTGTACACTTCGCTCTTGAGGCCAGGTATTTTTTCGAAGTTGTAGGTAGAGTGGGCAGGTCTGCAGAATGTGCTCAGGGGTTTCTGGTCCTGTTTAAAAGGTACACTGTGGTGACTTTATTTTATGCATATGGCTGTTGAGCCTGCAATGTAATGTTTGTAGACGAACAATTGTTGAATGTTGCTTTCTGTTGAGTCTGCTGACTGGGTGTAGTGGATTGCTTTTGTTAGTTTGTTCTCTCCATAATTTATTGTATTTTTCCTTGATAAGTGATCTGATTTCTGGTAGTGACAATTAATTGGTGTGTGGTTTCTCCGTTGTTCCATTTTTTTGCAAGTTTATCTGCTAACTCATTTCCTGGTATGCCGAAGTGAGCCGGGATGCACTGAAGTAAGATTTGATTTTCTTCGAGTCTGTTTAGCTGGCGGGTCAGTTTTCTCTCCATGTTGTCTCGTGGATCTATCTGAGCCGCCTAGAGGACTGGCATGCAGTCACAGCGAAAAACAATTTTGATGTTTTTAATTTTTCTTTTCTCAAGCACTTTGGGTGAATCAAAAATTGCTTGTTGCTCTGCTCTTAAGTTTGTTGAGAGCTTTCCGGAGGCATGACGTTTCTGCTTATGATCGATCCAGCTCCTCCGTTTTTTCTGGTACCTCCAATGATCCATCGGTGTATACGTGTGTCCATTTGGGTTTCGGATAAGTTGACAAGTTCAAGGGTCTTTACATACATCATTGTTATCTCTGCCTATAATTGTTGTTGTGACTGTATAGGCTGTAGGTCTATGCTATGTGCCTGGATTGTGTCCCACACTGAAGTTTCTTTAGAAAGGATCTCGCTGGGTTGTTTTTTTTTTTTGGGGGGGGGGGGGGGGGGGGGGGTTGCGAAGTACAGTTTTGATAAACGGTGAAAGCTTTGTCTTTTCAGTCGTATTTTAGTTAAGTAGCTTGCTATTTTGTGCACGGGTTGTTGTTCATGCGTTTATTTTTTTTTTTCCTTTAGGGTAAGCACCTTTTCTTTCATTTAAAGGCTCAAGCACTGGAGGCCAGAAGTTGACTCCAGCTCATTGATTGGTGTACTTCTCATACCTCCAGTGTTGATTCTGGGACCAGTTTTCTGTATTTTGTCCAGTTTGTGTAGGTTTGATTAGGCTGCAGTAGAGTAGGCTCCCATGCCACACTTCAGTTTTGGTGTTACTTTCCGCGCATCCTGAGTATACTTGTATGTATAGTGTTGGTATCTGTACCAAAGTTTATTCTGGGAAGTTTCTTTATAAGTCTCAGATTTCCTTTAGGTGTCTTAAATGTGGAGCCCTAGGTTAGCTTTTTGTCGAATTTTACTCCCAAATATGTGGGGTGCTATCTTCTTTTGGAAAGATGTTGCCTTCCAGGTACAAATCAAATTGTTCTAGCTATGTGAAAAGAGAGAGGAGCGTTAAGACGGGTTTGGTCTGGCTTTTTGTGAATCTTCAAGAGTCTGTCCATTTCTTAACTGTATTTATAGCGTCCTGCATTCCTGTTTTGGTTGTTCCTATATGTTCAGCTTGGGTCCACATGGCCCGGTCATCTGCATGTACGGCCTTGTGAATGTGAGTCGTAAACTGTTTTTGGAGGGCATTAATAAAAAGAATAAACAGGGTAGGAGATATAACAACTCCCTAGGCGACACCTTCTTGTAACCTGACCAGCTTGCTTTTGTGTTTTTCCAGTCTGACTCTCGTGCAGCGTCTGTAAAGAAAGTCTTTATTCCAAGCCAACGTATGTCCTTTAATCCCACTGAGTTTTAGTTTTAGCAAGTCTTTTCATTCAGACATTGTCAAAGGGCTATCAGTTTGTATTTTTCCTGGAAGCATCTTCAATTTCTAGAGCGAGAACAGCATAAGATATTTGGTCATCAGTGCTTCCGTATCTCCTGAAGCCTGACTGGCTGTCATGCAATATCTTGTTTTCTTCGAGAAAAGTAGGTAACCTGTTGTTCACTTATATTCCCATGGTCTTTCCAAGGCAGCTTAGGAGGTTTATGGGATGGTAACTAAATTTGTTTTCATCGGGCTTTGTGTTCTTGGCTTCCTTAGGAAGTAGTCCCTGGGTTCAGGATTGATTGATAAAGAAAATAAGGACCGTTTATTTACTATTTATATCTCTATTGCTTACAGTAATATGTGAAAAAGGTTGGTTTGGATTGAACTGTAAACTAAAGTGTCGATGCCAGAACTACAGTTGCAACAACGAAGGACGGTGTACGAACTCGTTAACCTGTCAACGTGGATGGTTTGGCCCCTCGTGTCAATATGGTAAATTTTCTGGCTTTATGAACTTCCGCTGTTTTTTTTTTTTTTTTCGGATCATGGCCTGTGACGATGGTCATTACATGTCGTCCACGACCTTCCCGCTCGTTTTCTGACACGCATTTATTTGTATGTGTTTGTGTGGAGTCTGTGTGTTTGTCCATGCATGATTGTGTGTGGGTGTCTGCGTGTGTTACATGTGCTTGGGCACGAGCGAGCTTTTTACGCTCCAATCTCTGTCTGAAACCTCCTCTCTCTTGACCTGTGACAGCTCACCTCCATCTCGAACTGTTTAATTGTCACCATATGTTGCTGTTTCAAACACACACACACACACACACACACACACACACACACAGGCATTGTTTATATATAGTAAAGTAAGTAAAGGACCCTTTTTCACGCCTATAGGCGTGTAGGGCATATAGGGCTAGACCTATATTTGTATAGACCAATCGGCACAAGATGGGTGATGTGGTCAGCATCACGCCGGCCGCCTTTGCTTTCCCGGGACTGCACCCGGTACCCACCGAACGCTGGGTCAACCTGAGAGATAAGGTCGTTTTTGAAAAAAGTCCGGCTCCGCCAGGGAGCGAACCCACGATCTTCCGATCCACGACGAGCGTCTAGCTGCTCGGCCACGGCGACTTCCGTATATATATATATATATTATATATATATATATATATATATATTATATATATATATATATATATATATATATATATATATATATATATATATATATATATATATATATATATATATATATATATATATATATATATATATTACCAGAAAGAAGACACAGAAATGGATAACCGAAGAAATGGTAAGGTTTTTTGTGACAGTAAACAGTGCTTGTATGACAAAGAAGAATATGACAAAGAAAAAAAGGCGTAAATGTATCAAAGCAAAAGAAAAATTCCTTTAAAAAAAATGCAATAACATTGAACAGTCCTTTTAAAGATGCTAAAAATGTGCACAAACATATTAACCATCTAACTGGAAAAAAAAAAAAAAAAGATAGGAGTAAACACTGGGTGTTTGAAATCAAAAGCAGGAGAAACCCTAATGGAAGTAGATGATATAATAACTAGATGAGATGAATACATAAGAGAGTTATATGCTTGAAAGCCAGCAGAATTACCAGAAGAAAGAAATTTAGAAGTTTCGCCTATACTAAATGAAGAAGTTAGCGATGTTATTAAACATATGAAGAAATGAAAGTCAACTGGGCCAAATGAAATTTCGGTAGAAGAATTTGAAGTACTGGGGGACATTTGGGGTAGAGTATTAACTAAACTGATGAATGACATTTATAACGCTGGGTACACACCAAGTGAAATGATTAAATCTGTACTTTTTGCATTACCCAGAAGACCAAAAGCAGTTAAATGTGAAGAATTTCGTACAATCAACTTAATAAATAATGTCACCAAATTACTACTCATATTTACAGTTAGAAAATAAATAGATTACACCACAGCATTTGACAAAGTTAAACATAAGCATTTGATATAAATGTTTAAGAACATCAAAGTAGACAGGAAAGATCTCAGAAAAATGAAACATTTACTGGAACCAAGAAGCATCAACTAAAATGGGGAACAGATTGGTAACGTTTTTAACAGATAAAGCAAGGAATAAGACAGGCATGCGTCTTATCCACAGACCTTTTCTCTCTATATAGTGAAAACATTTTGGGGGGAAATTAAAGAGAAATCATGAAAAAGAGTTGGATAATACAATATAAACAATTTGCGTTATGCAGACGATAGCTGAAAATGCAACTGATTTATAGCAACTGTTGGATATTGTGGGGATGGAGAGTGCTAAGAAAGGACTTTCACTGAATATTAAGAAAACGGAAGTAATGGTTATATCAATGAAGAAGATACCTTCACATTGTGATATCTAAATTGAAGGGAGAAGACTTAACCAAGTCGATACATTCAAATATATGGAACAATCATATCATCAGATGGAAAAAGCGTGACAGAGATAAAAAGCAGAACAGGTAAAGCGAAAGCCGCAATTAACCAAATTAAAATTATCTTATGGAATAAACCGTTCTCATTTAATGTCAGAGAGTGCTTAAATGTTACAAAGAACCTGTTCTGCTGTATGGCCGTGAATCTTAAAATCCCAGTGAACAAACTGACACGAATTTTGAACCCTTAGAGATGTCGTTTCTGAGACGAATGTTACGAATACCTTGGACAGTCAGAGTAACTAACAACGATTGCTTGCAAAAAGCGAATGGAAGTAGATCGCTGTATACAACAATAAGAAACAAGACAAACAGTGTTTTATGGCCACATAATGGGAATAGAGACATAACGGAATATCGTGACAACTGGAAACATCAGGGGAAAATGGGATAGAGGCAGACAAAGAGAGATGATGCTGGATGGCTTGAAATAGTGGCATGGAGGGATATCATATATATATATATATATATACATAATGTTATCTGCTAACATGCGCAGGCGCTCATGCATCTCCCTATATCGCGATCTCTGGTTCCCTGTAAACAGCTCTCTTATGTGGCCATAAAACACTGTTTGTCTTGTTTCTTATATACATAATGTTATCTGCTAACTTGCGCAGGCGCTCATGCATCTCCCTATATATATATATATATATATATATAATATATATATTCTGCTAACGGCGCAGGGCGCTAATATATATATATATATATATATATATATATATACATACATTCACTTGAATACATATACAGATATATAAACATAAAAGTGTGTGCATACCTCTGTGTGTCGTAACGCATTCTTCTGTTCCTTACATTTACTTCCCGTCTTTTTTAGGATGAAATCTTTCGTTATTTGAAGCCCTACTCTGGCTCTATCCAGGGGATGCAATATAGCCCAGCCATAAATATAGCCAAATGGCTGAACGCGGTTTTGGGGACCTCTCCACGTTGATCCTCATCCACATGGTGGTACATTGTGTCATCGGGTGTTTATCGCTTGTGTGATGTCCTGATGAGGTAGAAAGTCAGTCAGTCAGTCCTTACATTTTACAGTAAAATTCATATTTGTCCCTTGTTACTGCCCGAACAATAACCACTTGTGAATTATTAGATTGATGTGTTCAGTCTTCCTATGACCTGGTCAAACTCTGCGTAAATCACTTCTGCTTTTTTTTAAAAATCTGTTCCCAGTTGATCTAGCCTTCAACATGTCAGACAATCCGCTGGTTACAGACGGCAACGATAGCACCTGCTTGACGCCTGGGAGTACCAGCAATGTAACCCTCAACATGTTTACAGCTTGGCCCTTCACCTGGCTTAGAGTGCATGTCAAAATTGAGAGTAAACAGAAAAAAATATATTCTGTGCCACCTGTGCCATCTACCGTTGTTGTTTTGTTTGTTGTTATTATTAGTAAGGTAAGGGAAGAGGCAGGCCGGAAACCTTAAATGATATAAAGGCATGCCAGTAAATATGAAATGAAAACCGTTGGCATAAATACATAAAAGTGAGAGAGTTTCACCAGAGCCTGCGTTTTCTTGATTGTCCATGGTGTCCAATGGGTCATGAAACATTTTCATGATAACTGTACATAGACCAGAGTGCCGCAGTGGTGAAGCGGCTAGATGCTCGCAAGAGAAAAACGACATTGGCTACCAGTCCTTAAATTGCTACTAGGTAAAGTCCTGGAAAGTAAAGGCGGTGGGGGGGGGGGGTTTGATGTTGACAACATCGCCAGTCGAGTGCTGATTGCCTTTCAAATATGTCTAGTCCTCTATGCTCAATGCACCAGGGTTCATCAAAATGTATGTTTTACATAGGTAAAAAGAGCTGGTGAGACTACAGTGAAGGGCATTGGCTTGTGCTGATACTAGGAACATGTGCAGTGATTGCCCTGACGATGTTGGTAATGATAATGGGGCTCATAAGGATCAGGATGTTGTTAAACAGAAAAATAATTCAAGAGAAGACGACTTATGCGGGGAATAGGACATGATGGAAATCAACGAATCAAAAAGATTAGAACAAAAAGAAGACGAGAGGATAGGGAAGACAGTAAGAAAAAGTGGAAGAAGAAGGGGAAGAAGAAGAGAAGGTAGTAGAAAAAAGAAGAAGAAGAAGAAGAAGATAGAAGAAAGAAGAAAGAAGCAAGAAGAAGAAGAAGAAGAAGAAAGAAGAAGGAAGAAGAGAAGAAGAAGAAGGATAGAAGAGGAAGATGGAGAAGAAGACAGTAAGAAGACAGAAGAAGAAGAAGGAAGAGCAGAAGAAGGACGAAGAAGAAGAAGAAGACGCGAAGAAAAAAGACCGGAAAGGAAAAGAAAGTCAGAATGAAGGAGAAGAAGAAGTAGAATGAAGAAGACGAAGAAGAAGAATAAGAAGGAAGAAGTCGATAAGCAACAAGAAGAGAAAGAAGAAGAAGACGAAGTTTAGTCCTTTCAATTGCACCGAGGTAAGAAGTTCTGTCACCAAAGAAGAAGACAGAATGAAGCGACGACGACGGAAATAGAGTGAAAAAACAGGAGTGAGTGAGAAGAAGAAGAAGTAGGAAGAAAGAAGAAGAAGAAGAAATGGATAGAAGAAGAAGAAGAAGAGAAGAAGAAGAAGAAGAAGAAGAAGAAGAAGAAGAAGAACAAGGAAGAAGAACAAGTATACAAGAGCCAAAAAGAAACCGAGAAAAAAGAAGTGAAAGAAGAAGACACGATACTCTCTCATACACAAGAAGAGAAGAAGTTAGGGATTTTTATGGAGCAACAACTGTTGCATAAATAGAGGAGGTAAGGTGTGGGATGTGATAACGTAGAAATACTATTTGCAGACTGATTTTTAAGAAAGGCTTTTGAAAAAAAGAGAATTCCAGAATTTTTTTTATTTTTTTATTTCAATTTAATGAAAATACTATTATGGTAATGCAACGCGTTGAAAATTTTCGCATGTCAGAATGGTGATAATCTTGAAAATATATAGTGATCTAGGAAATAAGAGACAATGTTTGGAAATGTATAAATATGTTGACTGTCCGCAAGTTTGTACTGGCCATCGAAATCTTCCCTAACATAGCAACTACATTTCTATCGTACAGATGTTGTTAATAACCTAAGTGTGGGTTTTATGAACAACTCAGTGCCTGTTGCGTGCACGAATCTGAAGGCATATGAAGTGGACGACAAAACCATGGACGTCCATTGTAATCTCACAAAGACTTTCGATGAAGTCGTTTTAGTTGGCGATGCCATCCAGTATCTTTGCTCTGTTTACATTAGTGGCGGTAAGTTTTCATTATTTCTGTGTAAATATATTCTTTAAAAAGCAGAATACATTGTCATCATCATGTAGCATGTCCTTAGCAGAACGTCGCTCTCATCACTGTCTGCTTGAAAGAAACTCGGTCTCGGGCCAGCTCTCCCACCTCATGTACTTTCATACCCAAGGAGTCACTTATATCCTGTGCCCATCTTCGTTTTGATCGGCCCCTGCACCTCCTTACCGATACCGTGCCCTCTGCTATAATTTGTTTTAATCCGTCGTGGCGCTTGATATTATCAAATTCATTTTTGGCTTCCATGATGAGTTTCTTGGGACAGTAATGCGGTAGTTTCCGTTGCTTTCCAAATCCACATAGCTTGAGACTACTTCCTGAGCCTTCAGCAACCTTTTCGATTGCTAGGAATGCCCTGCTCTGTGATGCTCCTGCTAACAGCAGAGGGCACCCCAGAGGTGTCCACTTATCCCGGCGGATACTCGGTCCCCATAGCTGTGTTGGTCACACTGCAGTGTGTTTACCGTCCTCTACCGGGTGGAGGTGCAGTTGGGGTTTTCCCTTCACTGAGACTTAAGACCAGAATGACATTTCCCAAAACTCTCCAGTACTTTCACAGAAAGCAGAAAACAGTTTGTTGAAAAGCAACAGATGGGAACGCCAAAGAAAAACACGCCGAAGAATTACCGTAGACACGAACAAGAGGAGACTACGCGGAAGATGAATGATGGCATCAACCATAGCTTTGAGAAACTAAAACTCAACTTTTGTACTACATGGAAAGAGTTTATACAATAGATCTTTCTACTTCTTTTCAAATAGTCAATGAAGTTAATAAAGGAAGGGAAGAAAATTAGTTGATGAAAAATAGCAACCTCATTTTGGTAAATTAGGCTGAAGTAGCATGGTTTGTAGTTAGTCATTGTGATGAAGTCAATAGGAAGATGTCTGCAATCGCACTAATTGCCAGAAATGCAATTATTAAGCTCAACGAAGTCAATGAAAAAAACGCATTCAAACACAACCAAATGTTTCGATCAATGTCTTTGTCAGCGGTGTTCTAAATACAGCACAAACTGTGCCTAGAAAAAAATAAATAAATAAATAAACGGACAAGGCAACAGAGCTAATGAAAAGCCAGGGTCAATATGAAACCAAGAAGTACGTAATGAAGGGAAAATATGAATATGAAGGGTAATATTATGCAAGGAATTAAGTAAGAACTCGTATGTAGAAAGAGGGGAAGAAATATGTATAAGTTTGATAACCGAACACGTAAATACACTACATCAAATGAAGCTGTGTTGAATTTTATTCGTTCCAGAACTGAAAACGCCAAAACTATGAATCAAACTATTTTCTAATCAGTGTCGGCTGGTTTGATCACAGGAGAAGGATGTTTTAGAAGTGACTGACATATCGTGGAGACAGTTTGAGAGCATTATTACGAATGACAGCAAGCTATTTATGGATATAATCTCCTAGCTTTCTGCTGGTTTCCCCAAAATATGCTTTTTTTTTTTTTTAATTTTTACATTTTTTTGCAGATATTCTCATACATCAGGTCTCGCGATTAACAAAGAAATTGTTTCATAAAGTGAAATAAACCCTTCAGTAAGCAGACCAAGTGGACGTGAAATACAAATGGACTTGTTTTACATCTTGTACGGAAGCATTTGGAAATTAATTTCTGGATAGGGGGCAGTCTGCTTCTGACATGTGTATTCTTAAAATTACGGTCACTCAAGATCTTACGGGTGTCAGGATCAGAGCGAAGACTATTAAGGTTCAATCCAATGTTTCTTGAGTAGTATAGCAGCCATCACATACACAACTACCGACTTGCTAGGCCCGTCGCTTTGCAGAGAAGGAAAACATATCTGACCTTGTTGGTGCTCGTCTCCTTCTAGGCGAGCCATTGCCTCCTTAGCCTGAAACAGTTTTCCGTCGTGCACCTCGAGAAGGTCGGGTCATTGGCAGGCCGAGCATTGCATCCAAGCACACCTTTACACGCACTGGAAGACCAAGGAAGAGATAGATAAGTGGTTTGACTAAAACCTGCAAAAAGATTAACAAACTTATCACTCAAGCCCCCACCCCCCCCCCCCTCTCCCCCCCCCCCCAGAAGCGCAAGACAAATATAGATAGCCACGACACTGTGCTACAACCTGGTATCAGTTAAACGAGAAAAGAAGAAGAAGAAACAGAAGAATAACAAGATGAAAGATTGTAGAACAAGGCACATGTTTCAGGGTAATCTGTCTATCAGGGGCAGATTTAGCTTTAGTTGGCGATGCCTCTTGTTATGTGATGGATTGTACTTTTTTAAGAGCCTCCATGAGAATGTGTTCAAGGTAAAGGCGGGCACGAAAAAAAAATCCTGAAACTCGCGTGACTTACTAAGATAAATCTGAGTAATTCGAACACAACCTACGTAGTCTCAGCTGTTAAGAGCATGATATAGAATTTCTGCAAGAGAATGAGTGAGTAAAGTGAAAGATACTTTTCCACGCCTTTAGGCGTATAGGGCAAATAGGCTAGACCTATATTGTATAGACCAGTCGGCACAAGATGGGTGATGTGGTCAGCATCACGCCAGCCGCCTTTACTTCCCGGGACTGCACCTGGTACCCACTCAAGACTGGGTCGACCTGAAAGCAAAGATCATTTTTGAAAAAGTCCGGCTCTGCCAGGGAGCGAACCCATGACGATCCGATCCGCGGCGAGCGTTTAGCCGTTCCGCCACGACGACTCCCAAGAGAATGAGTGAGAGGATGTATTTAGAAGATAGTTATGAGAATCAGTGGGGACAGGTAAATAAACAATAGGAAGTCGAAAAAATTCACGGCAGTGGTGGAAATCGAGGAGGTGAACCCAATAGCAGGATTTAAGGTGCTGGTGAAATGCATGAATTGGTCGAGTTCATCTCTTGACATTTCTGTAATACCAACGACATTATTTATGTTCCTCCTGCACCTTTATGGAGCTTTCATTTGTCTGTAGAACAATCCTGATGTATTGTGACCAAATTTGAAGTGTCGCGATGTGTACCAAAATGGGTCCCTGTTATGCATGCCTTTTTAAAGGGTTTTCTCGAAAATCAGGTTTGGTCGTGGAGATGTATCGACTGAAGCAGTAGCAAACAAAAACATACATTTTCCTCTTTCTTCAGCTTGTTGAAGAAGATAATGACAACTTAGTCCTTTCCATTTCCAAATGTTATCCTTCGAGTTTCTTTTTTGGTTTTAAACACTACTCTTCTTCGACCCATCACCACCACATCCCCCCCCCCCCCCCCCCCGTCTTTCTATTCCCTTTTTTTTTACCATATTCTTTGATGTAAAGTCTTTTTTATCAAACCATGTCTCACCCCGTGCCAAGCTAGCCTGCGACTTTTCACCACTCCTAGATGAGGCCACTGATATCCTGTAAATGTGTTTATTTTGTCTCTGGAAAACTGGGAATCCGTGGAGATAACAAACAATCACGTCTAAATTACGGGATTAACGTGAATCTACTGTCCCCCGAAAGTGCGTGATAACGAGGGAATTAAGAAGCGGAAATTTATTTTCCGAGGGGTGGGGGGAGGGCTATAAAAGGGATAATTATATCAACACTCATACTGGGCAGTGGAGACATTCTAAAGATCTTTTGTGGATGAATGCTGATAGAATATGCAATAGTAGATTTACAGGTGTAAGATTGTGAGTTTTGAATTAAGGGCTGATTCGGAAATTAGGCCAGCGAGAGAAATAGTATGACATTTGCACAATCCATATGTTACAGAAATTATTAACATCTATGTCTGTAATTATTTCCTGCGTTAGGCGGATATAACCGGTATTAAGTGACGCTGAGTGTTAATCAGTCATCAGTAACCATTTTCTAAACTTCCTTTGCAATCTCACTATGCATGTGCCTTGTGCAGCTTATTGTTTATTGAGTAAAATGCTGCAGTAACCGCTTTTTGCTTATGTTCCCATACTGTACTTACAGGAAAGTGTTGAGTAGCGCACACTATTACAGCCAAACATTTAAAAAAAAAATATGGTCAGCATCAATTACTGGAATGAAATGAAAAGGGTTGGGAAAAAAATACAAAATGCAAGAAGAGCTTTTATAGCACAAGGGAATTTGTGGACGTCAAATGAAATTAAAAGAAATACTAAACTTAAAATTTTTAATTTTAATGTCAAATCAGTACTTTTGTATGAGGCGGAAACATGAAGAACAACCAAGGCAATTAAATACGGATAAACTACATACATTCATGAACTTAGGCCTGCGCCGAATCGAGGCATTAAATGGTATGATAAAATCACTAATGTAGAGCTCTGGGAGAAAACTAAGCAAGATCAAGTGGACAGAAAGGTGAAGAAAAGACACTGGCGTTGCATAGGACACACATTAGGAAAACTGGAGAATAATATAAATAAAATGTATTTGTATTGGAACAAACAGGGGCATATGAATAAATAAAGGCCTAAAAAACCGGAGAAGGGAGCTGAAGAATAAAGTTAGAACGATGGGAGGACATGGGGATCGCTGCATGCGGAAGCAAAAGATAAAACGACCTAGTGTGAGTTGGTTAAGGGTTTATGCTCCATTGGGGCTAGAAAGACAGAAGAGGAGGAAGAAAATATAGAAATGTCTTATCATTGGTTAGTGACAACAGTTATAAGAAAAAGAGGCTGGCACTATTTAGGACACATTCTGAGAAGACACCAACTGAGAACCAACAAACAGGCACTACCATTTAAATAACGGGATTGGGGAAAACAAGGGCGTCCAAAAGAAACATTACAATAAACAATTGCACGAAAGGCCATGATTGGGAAGGGCCAATGGCGCTGGAGTGGACTCCATTCATGATATTGAAGGAATTGCACAGGACAGAATGGAATGAAGCAATAGACTGCCAGCCGTATGTGACATATAATGGCACAACAGAACAAGGATGATGATCATCATGGTAGCTAGGTAGGTAGTTGTGTCCTACCAGGACATCAAACATGCGATAAACACCCGGTTTCACGAAGTGCCATCATGCGGCTAAGATTCATCCGTGGAGAAGTCCCCGATACCCCATTTAGCCGTTAGGCCATACCTATGGCTAAGCCATATCTATGGGTCAGATGCATTTTGTGCCCCCGGCAGAAGCCAGGGTGGGGCTTCAAATGAAAAAAAAAATTTCATCCTACATGAGGACGACTTTTTATATATGATGATCATAACGATGAATGTTGAGAGTGTTAACATTACCTAAAAACTGATAAAAGACTTCTAATTTTTCCCCCCAATGATCTCACCCCGCCTGCATACAATAATGGATAGAGCGCAATCTAGCATTGAAAGAGAATGCTACTCAGTCAACGACATACTCCGAGAATTCTGCCAATACAAGCAACGTTGAGGTTGTCTTCCGGGCTAGTCTGGCAGTGGACGGTTATAAGCAAAGTGATCTCTATATTGCCCCTTACTGCGCCTCCACACGGAATGTGGCAAACAGCAGCTGGGAACTGTTCCTATCGAAGCCTCGGCGTGTGAACAGATACCGTATATTCAACAGAGGTACGTGTATTAGTCGCGTTTTTTATCATTGTTGATCTGACATTGTTACTGTCACTCCAGAAAACAAAACAAGAATCTGCCAGCAAAGTCATGCATGTTTCCTGAAATAGTGTTTCTGACATCTTCCTGTTATGAGTTATGGTTTGGGTTATCTTCACGGTACTCTAGAAAGTGGAGTTTAGCAATGACTTTATTTACTGCTTGCGTCCAAAGCCCGCCTTGACACGCCGGATAGATCTTCCTGTATCAATCATCATCATCATTATCTTCGTCATTAACATAATTATCATTATAATCTCCGAACACAGCATAGTTTGATCAGTCACTTTCAGTCAAATGTA